>PVHX01001453.1:0-207780 GCA_004024805.1 Geosciurus inauris
GAGGAAAAGTGGGTTGTGAAGGAAGAAGATGAGCAGGGAATGGACTCCCTTCTCCTCTCTTCCTTTCTTCCCAGCTAGAACTGGCTGTGTAGACTTGACCATCACAAATCTGCTTGAGGGGGCTGTGGCTTTCATGCCTGAAGACATCACTGAGGGAACTCAGTCCCCGCCCACAGCCTCCACCCCAAAGGTGAGACCCAGGAAGTGGTCAAGTTCAAGATTAGGGTAGGTTGGGGCAGTCTACATATACCCTATCCCTGGTTTCTCTTTTTGATCCTGAGACCCTAGCACAGTGCCTCTCTTGCAAAGTAGGCATTCGATGCGTGTTTAATGATGATGACTTCGCAAGCCCTCTGACATTGTGATCACCTCAGTTCCCCAGCTCTGGCCTGGTGACCCCTCAACCCACAGCCCTAACATTTGCCAAGTCTTCCTGGGCCCGTCAAGAGAGCCTGCAGGAGCGCAAACAGGCACTGTATGAGTATGCGAGAAGGTGAGGGGGATAGAGAACAATGAGTAAGAAGGGGCAAGTTGCAAAGGGCATTATGGAGCTAATGTGACAAAGCCTACACGATGTCTCTCCCTGTGTCCCACAGGAGATTCAGAGAGAGACAGGCCCAGGAGGCTGACTGAGCTCAAAGGAAAAGGATGGCACCCAGAGCCGCAGGACGGAGACTGGGGGCAGCCCTCACCCAACTCACAAAAGGCCGGATGAGTGGGTGGTAAAAAGGGAGGGATGGGGCTCCCCCAATCTCACATTAAATTCAGGGTTTTCACTCAAGGTCTCTGTTGCCTCTCGGTTTCAAAAGCCCCGTGAGCAGGTTCCTTTCCCTTGGTTGGAGGGTACAGGGGTAAGTCTCCTTGTAGATTTGTGAGGGGTGGCCAGGATGTAACTGTTCAAAATCATCTCATGCTAAGACATAATTGATACTAAGAAAGTATAAATGAAATGAAGATAGGCAGCAACTGGACCCCAGCTTGGGTGTTCAGCACTATATGAATATATAAGGTTTGTAAAGCTGCTGCTGCAAAACTACAAATCCCAGAATGTCTTTCACAAGCATAGGACTCTGAGGTTTACACATGCTCAGTGTGTTGACAGAAGCCTGTTTTCCATAGGTTCCTGGATAGGTTAAATCAGGTGGAGCAAAGGGCCTCACCCCAAAAGCAAACTTTAGGATTGGAATTTGAGCCTAGACTCAGGGTGGAACCGGAACTTACCTTTGTACTTCAGGCTAGTCAGCGTTGGCTGGGTGGGTCTGGAACTGGCTGCCATCCTGACACATCTCAGAGCTGCAAGCAGGTTTGAATCCAAGATCCTTGTGACCCTCTGTCCCGCCCCCACTCCCCATATTCTTTATTTTCCTCTTGGGACCTTCCAGCAGGTTATTATGTCTTATTCTGCTGCCCCCCCCCCCAGAACCCCTTTGTTACAAGATTTTTACTACCCAACTACAGGGTAAAAGTTAACAATTAATGGTCTCTTAGAAACACCCAGCACTCTCCCAGCAAGCAAGAAATGCTGGAAAGATTGGACCCTGGGGCACTATTACCTGAGGGTAGAGATTAGGAATCTCAGTGAGGTGGGGAGTTGGTGTCAAACACCAAATATGAGGTCTTACTAGCTGCCCTGCTTCCTTTAGGTCCTGCCGGATAGCCATCATGGCCTCTCAGCCTCCTAGGCTGGCAGAAGAGTCTAGCCCAAGTCCTGGGGAATCTGAACTGGCTGTAAACCCCTTTGATGGGCTTCCCTTTTCTTCCCGCTACTATGAGCTGCTTGAGCAGCGCCGAGCCTTGCCCATCTGGGCTACTCGCTTCACCTTCTTGGAGCATTTGGAGAGCAGCCCCACTGGAGTGGTGCTAGTGTCTGGGGAGCCTGGCTCTGGCAAGAGCACCCAGGTGGTGGGATATTCTGGGAGTGGACAAGGGGAGGGGCTAAGGAATTTGGCCTTTTCCCAGGTAAGGGATGGGTTATGTGGGCATATAGGGAAGGTGGGCAAAGGGAAATGGGTTAGGCTGGTAAAGAACCAAGCTCTTCCCAAATCAGGAACCCTGGCCATAGTTTCCCCCCAGCACTTCTGACTGAATCCCTCCATCTCTCTGACTGCTTTTCATTTTCTACCCCTACCCCAGATTCCTCAATGGTGTGCAGAGTTTGCACTGGCCAGAGGGTTCCAGAAGGGCCAGGTTACTGTCACTCAGCCTTACCCTCTGGCAGCCCTGAGTTTGGCTGTGCAAGTTGCTGATGAGATGGACCTGACTCTGGGTCATGAGGTTGGATACAGCATCCCTCAGGAGAACTGCACAGGGCCTGACACCCTGCTCAGGTGGGGTCCTTTGCAGGCCTGACCTGAACCTAATTCCCCTCACCAAGTAGAAATGCATACTCTTCCCCAACCCAACTCACCCTTTAAATCATGTACAGTACAACTGTTAAATTAAGCCTCTGAACTCCAGGCAGGGACCTCAGACATTAAACCTCACATTCACCTTGAAAATCTTACTTCCTTGTTTATGAGCCACATGTCCTCATTGGAGTTGTGGAGTCACAGTTATAAATCCACAAGTTGAGAAAGTCAGTCACAGCATCTTTTTCTGACCCTCAATATCAAAATCCAGGTCTTTTGAGGAGAGGTTCCCCTGGACTAGTAGGACCAATCAGTGTCCATACTGATTCCTCTGCCTACTACCAATGTCAACAGGTTCTGCTGGGACAGGCTGCTTCTGCAAGAGGTGGCCTCAACCCGGGGCACTGGAGGCTGGGGTGTGCTGGTGCTGGATGAGGCTCAAGAGCGGTCAGTGGCCTCAGACTCACTCCAGGGGCTGCTGCGAGATGCCAAGCTGAGAAACCTTCCAGGGGACCCTAAAGTGGTTGTAGTTTCTGACCCAGCCCTTGTACCTAAGCTCCAAGCCTTCTGGGGCAATCCTCCTATTGTGCACATAACCAAAGAGCCTGGTGGGAGTCCCACCCCTGTCTACAGGGACACTATCCCTACTGATCTGGTGGAAGCTGCCTGCCAAGCTGTGCTTGAGTTGTGTCAGAAGGAGGTTCCAGGAGATGTGCTTGTGTACCTGTCCAGTGAGGAGGTAAAATAATTGGATTACCAAAAAAAAAAAGCTCAGGCTGGTAATGTAGCTCAGTGCTAGAGTGCTTACCTAGCATGCATGAGGTCCTGGGTTTGATTCCCAGCAATGCCAAAAAATAATAATAATCATGTACACCTTCCTGTCCTGGGGGGGGATGGGATACTGAAGTGGTGGTATTAACTCTGCTGGGGTCTTGGGGATAACACCAAGGATTCCAGGATAGAGCTGCCATCTACTTTTTGATTTCTAATGCAGGGATTTATGGTTCAGTGAACTGAAATTATAATATCTCCAATTTTATGAGTATATACAGTTTTTCAGAGTGAAGGGCCATAGTTTCCATCAGTTTGGCAAAAGGGTCTGATTCCCCCAAAAGGTGAGAACTGCCCTAATGGCCTACCCCTCTCTTCAGGAAATTTCCCTGTGCTGTGAATCCTTGTCCAGGGAAATGGGGACCTTAGCTCTTCCAGGACCTCAACCACGGGTGCTGCCCCTTCACCCAGGCTGTGGCCAAGCAGTACAGGCTGTATATGAGGACACAGACATGGGTGCCCGGAAAGTTGTGGTTACTCACTGGCTGGCTGACTTCTCCTTCTCCCTCCCTTCCATCCGTCATGTCATTGATTCAGGACTGGAGCTTCGAAGTGTGAGTGAGAGATAAGAGGGAGTGGGGCTTAAGACAAATGGCCCACTCTGATCTGTACTGGCTTTGGTTGGGGGGTGGACAACAGGTTTACAATCCTCGGATCCGAGCAGAATCCCAAATATTAAGACCAATTAGCAAGTGTCAGGCAGAGGCAAGACGACTGCGAGCAAGAGGGTTCCCACCAGGTAAGAGCCTTTACCCTCAATGAGAAGCCGAACAGTCACAGCATGCCAGCCCTGAGAAATCTACTTTCCCAGGTCTTTCTCCCCTCAGGGTCCTGCCTCTGCCTGTACCCTAAGTCCTTCCTAGAACTAGAGGCTCCCCCACTGCCCCAACCCAGGGTGTGTGAAGAGAATCTGAGTCCCCTGGTGTTGCTACTAAAGAGGAGACAGATTGCAGAGCCAGGGGAGTGCAACTTCCTGGACCGGCCTGGTGAGCACCTGTCCTCAAGTGCTGCCCTCTGACCTACCCTGTTCGGACCTCACACACTATAAGCCCGTTTCCTCACCAGCTCCAGAAGCATTGATGCAGGCACTGGAAGACTTAGACTATCTGGCAGCTCTGGATGATGATGGGGACCTTTCAGACCTGGGAGTCATCCTATCAGAGTTTCCCCTCCCCCCTGAGCTGGCCAAAGCCCTGCTGGCCTCTTGCGAATTTGACTGCGTAGATGAGATGCTCACACTTGCTGCCATGCTTACTGGTATATTTATAGCTTTAAGCCACAGAGGGGTTGAAAATTATATCACTTGTTAGTTTGGGAGTTGTGTGTATGTGTTTGTGGTGCTGGGGATAGAACCCAGGGTCTTATACAGGCTAGGGAAGTGCTTTACTACCAAGCTACACCCCAATGCCTCACTAGTATAAATCACTGCTGTGAATCAGTGGCTTATGTGGTCACTACAGCTCTTCCTCTTATATTTTAGTGCTCCTAAGACTAGTTCTTTCCTCTACGCTCTAATTCCCACACCCCACAGGGCCTAAAGAGCCAGGCATTACCTGTCCCTCTAATCTCTGTAGCTTTTTCCTTTCTGCTGCTTCTTGTCTCTCAACTTGTTTACATCTCTGCCTTATTACTGAAACCCTCATTCCCTTATCCTCTTCAGCTATACAATGTAATCTCTATCCCGTCCTATCTAATGTGTTTCTCACCACTGGATTATAATTGAAGGCCCACATATCACTGAAACAGCTTTTAATTCACTAGTGACCTTCCAGATACACAACTCAATGAAGACTTCTGAGCCTTTATTCATGATCTTTTGATATGAGAGTGCTGACCACTCCCACTTTGAAACTGCCTCCTCCTACACTTCTGTGATGCCACTCATCTATTTCTTGGGCTCCCCTATTCTCTACTCCTCCATTGTAAATTGGCCCTCAGGATTCTATCCTTGGTCTTTGTGTCTTCTCGTTCACTGAACTCTAAGTGAATTTATCCACACTCATGGTTTGAAACTCTGCCTTTATACTTAAAATATCCAAACTTTGTGCCTTGTATCAATCTGCCAATACCACTCTTCTAGAGGGAGTGAGAAGGAGGATGGAAAGATAGAGGGGAGGGAGAAGAAGAGATCCAACTCCTGCTGGACATTTCTACTAGAACAGTCCGTGGTACCTTGACTCAGAACTGAACTCAAGCACTCTATTAAGCTACTCCTTTACCCATCGCCACAAAATCTTTTTCCTGTCTTTGGATTTTCAGTTTCAGATAATACCATCACCTCTGCTCCTCCACTACCATAATTCTTTCTGCAGGTTTTTTCACTTTTATTTATTAATACCATTTTTTAATTAATCCACTCTGCATATTCACCGCCAGTGCCAATGTTAGGTCCTCATTCTTCAGCTGGATTCCTTCAGTAGTGTCCTAACTAGTCATGTGAACATTTTCAAATGCACGGACCCCTTTACTTAGAAACTCTTTAACAGCTGTTCTTTACTTTCAAGACAGAATATAGATGCATACCTGTAGTTCCACCAACTCAGGAAACTGAGGGAAGAGGATCACAAGTTTAAGGTCAGCCTCAGCAACTCAGTCAGACCCAGTATCAAAGTGAAAAAATAAAAAGGGCTGGGGATGTAGCTCTGTGGTAAAAAGCACCCCTGGGATCAATTCCCAGTACCGACCCCCCGCCACAAATACCTGAAAAACTTCCTCCTTCACACAACACATCCAGCCTCTCATGATCTTGCCTAAACCTACCTTTAGCTTTATCTCCTGCTATTCTGCCACATATCATTCCCTCCACCTAAATCAGGTGGCTTACAGATCCCTAATGTGCCATGTTATTAACCTTGGTTAATGGCCATGCTGTTCCCAAAGCCTCAAATATTCCCCTGTCCCTACACCACTGATCCATTCCTATTCAGAATTTCAAAAATTGGCCCAAGGGCCCTCATCCTTTTCTTTCACATCACCCATGCTCCTGTCACCCAAAGCCTAGATTAGCTGCCCTCTTCTGTCCTTCCAAAGTCCCATAAACATACCCATCATGTTTATCAAGTCTGCTTGCTTGTTGGACTCTCCCACCAAACTCTACTCTTCTTGAGGGCAAGAGACTCATTTACATCATTCTTCAGTATCCATGGGAGATTGGTTCCAAGATCTTCTGTTGATACCAAACTCCACTGATGCTTAAGTCTCATATAATAAAATAGCATAGCATTTACATGTAAACCATGCACATCCTCCTGTATATCCTAAGTCATCTCTAGATTACTTATAATACCTATAACAATGTAAACGCTATTGTTTAAGGAATTATAACAAAAAAGTCTGTACATGTTCTGTATAGATGCAATCTTTTTCTGAATATTTTTGATCCACAGTTGTTTGAGTTCACAGATGCAGAATCCATAGATATGGAAGCCAACAGTGTATATCCTTAATGTCTAATAAAGTGCAGAATACCTAGAAGTTACCAGTGTCTTTTGAATAAAATTCCCAAAGGGGTACTTATACCTTTTAAATATTGCCCCTGTACTACTATCCTTTCATATCCCCCCAAACCACCTTCCTCTCTTCTACTTCCAGTTGCCCCTGGGTTTACTCGTCCTCCACTCTGTGCAGCAGAAGCTGCCTTGCGTCGGGCTCTGGAACATGCTGATGGTGACCACAGCTCTCTGATCCAGGTTTATGAAGGCTTTATACAAAGTGAGTGGCCCACTCACTTTTTTCCTTCTTAATCCCAGATTTTTCAAAAAGAAAAGTGGTGTGCAACCACTCAGCTTCCTCTGAGCTCAGAAAGAGAAGGCCTTTTGGCCACAAGTTGCATCCTTTAGGAGGCCTCAAGGACTTAAGTCATAGCTGGTCTCTTTCCTCTCCTAGGTGGAAGAAATGAAGCCTGGTGTCAGGCTCGGGGTCTAAACTGGGCAGCATTGTGTCAAGCCTGTAAACTTCGGGGAGAGCTTCAAGAACTCATGCAGCAAATTGAACTTCCCTTGACCCAACCAGCCTTTGGCTCTGAACAAAATCGCAGAGACCTTCAGAAAGCACTGGTGTCAGGATACTTCCTCAAGGTCAGGGGATAGGGTTGGGATGAGGGTGATAAAGACAGAGGAGACAAATATTCACATGCTGCCTCTGAAATTGGGATGCAAGTGGCCACTCAGAATATTCTTTAAAACCAAGAGGGACTCTTCCTCTGAGTTTTTGGAATACAAAGGGCTAATGGAAATGCCATATGTATAGAAAACAACCAAAAGTAATATTTTTACATTTAAAACTCTCACTACCCTTACTAATTCTTTCTCAGCCCCCTTGTCTTTTTCTATTCTCTGACTCTTCCTTTTACTTATTCCTTCAGTATCTTTGTCTTTCAATTAGGTGGCCCGAGACACAGATGGGACTGGGAATTACCTGCTCCTAACCCATAAGCATGTGGCCCAGCTCTCCTCAAATTGCTGCTACCGAAATCGCCGTCCTCCAGCCAGACCCCCACAGTGGGTTCTATACCACAGTTTCTCCATATCCAAAGACAACTGCCTTTCCATTGTTTCTGAAATTCAACCTCAGATGTGAGTTCCCTGACACCCCTCCTGCACTGCCCATTCATCTCCCAAAACTAAAGCTGGGGAGTTAGACTTAAGAAGAAGAGATCTTAGTAGTTTGAGGAGAGAGAGCTCATGGAAGAGGTTGTGGGAAGTTCAAGAGTCTTTTTATGAGAAGATAGAGCTTATCTTATTATGTTTCTCTTTGTCAGGCTGGTGGAGTTGGCCCCTCCATATTTCCTGAGTAACTTGCCCCCCAGTGAGAGCAGAGATCTCCTGAACCAATTGAGGAAAGAAATGGCAGATTCATCAGCAGAGAGTGAATCTTCCTCCACCCAGGAATTCAGAGATGCCTGTGTCCTGCAGTGACCTGCCTACCTACGGATTGGAGCTGAGCTCATCTCATGGTCGTCCTTCAGGCTAGCACCAAAGCAATCAGATTTAGAAGCCCAGAGTTTAAGGTCAAATGTAAATTCTGGAACCTAAGAGGAGTAGAGAGAATGGGGTAAGCCACAGTCTATATTGGGTAGGATTCTTTCCTTAGCCTTCTTGTTTCTTATTGGCCAGGGACTGACATGCTCTGCATTCTACCAAGTTAAGCAAAATCCATCCTTGTACTCCCTTTTGATCTATAAAAGATTTTTCTATGATGCCAAGTTTGATTTGGTTTTGCAGTACCATGTACAACAACCATGACTCAGAGATGACACCATATCAAAGATCCAGGGCCAACTTCTGAAGCCTCTTGCCTGGCTCCCACCTCTAGGCAAGCCTTCATGCTGTATGACATAACTATCATAAGCACAGAACATGAGTAGTCTGGCTATCATTGGCTTTGGCTCTGCCTCTCTTCCCTCTATCACAGTGTTCCAGCCTCCAGGAGAGGAAGAATAGGAGTGCTAGAGAAATCAGGCAGAATTTTCCCTTCTTCATACAATTTAAATATTACTCCTTTTAAAACCTGACAGTTACTACAACCATCCCCTCACTCAGCTCACCATCAACAAACTTCCCAGCAGCCTCTGGCTATGCACAAGCTGAAGTCAACATTTAAGGGACATGCTTTTCTTTCTTTCTGGCTGTGAACACCTTCCCCCTTTTTGCCCTTGGACTATTAACTTGATATTCTCCATCATCTTACACATTATAAAAGTGTTTGTGGAATTTGGTTGGAAAGTAAGATTTAATCCTTAGAACTCTGCTTTTCTCCTCAGTCTCCCTCTCTTGGAGATTCTCTCTTCTCATCATTTATCTTCATCTGTATGTGGATGTCAGTTTATGTCCTTCAAAGATACTTTTCCAGAATTTATTCTTTCTAGGTCTAACATTAGTTTTGCCTAGAGTTAATCTTACTACAAACTTCCCTATTTCCCCGTTCATCATCTACAGCACCATTGATTTCTTGATCTTCCATGTTTCCCATCTGAAATTATCTTTAATTTTTTTAGGCTTATTACTTCCAAAGTATTCTGGTCACCCTAACTTCTCTAGGCCCATTCACTTTCTCCCCACCCCCTCCCACTTTCATCCCTGGTACTAGGAATTCAACCTAGGGGAGATCTACCACTGAGCTACATCCCCAAGCTACATCCTCAGCCAAGTTGCTGAGGCTGCCCTTAACTTGTGATCCTCCTTCCTCACCCTCCTGAACAGCCTGAATTACAGGCTTGTGCCTCTATGTTCAGCTTGAGCTCATTAACTTTGCCCACTGTTTTCTCCCTTTTCTCTCCCTGTGGGACACGAGAGCCAGATTTTCATCCTAGATTTTGTATTTTGTCTGGTGTATTAAGTATTCCTGGGGGCTGGGGTTATGGCGCAGTGGTAGCGTGCTCGCCTAGCACGCGGGAGGCACTGGGTTCAATCCTCAGCACCACATAAAAATAAAATAAAGCTATTGTGTCCACCTACAACTAAAAAATAAATATTTTTTTTTAAAAAGTATTCCTGTCACCTACAGCCCAGGTGCACTGTGAAGCTCAAAGGGAAGAATACAGCCAGCAGATTAGACATAGGACAACATGAGACTCAAAGTCAAGAAAGAATCCTTAGCTATTATTTTACAGTTGAAGGATGAGATGCCCAACATGGACAACCCTCTGGTCCCTGCCGTGGTCAGTCAGATTCTGGCGCTCCAGCACCTTCTCCACTATTTCTCTTTTGTTGCCATCTTCCTTTCTTCACACCTTTGTTGTAGCCCTAGACAGCACCTGCCGCAGCCAACCCTTCCCAGCATTATGCACTGCTCTCAATACTCCGGGTCTGGCGCTCTGAGCTAACTCACCGCAGAACCCCTGGTCTCTGAGAAGAGCAGCTACCATTGGCCAACCCATCCCCCTCCCTGCACCTTATTGGTGATCAACCTACAGGTCCCGCCTTCTCGCGCCTCAAGTTCCACAGGCTGCTTAAAAGCAGTACCCTGAAAAACGGCGGGAAAGGCCCTGTGTGAGCACTCTGGGCGTCTACTCGATGTGGGGCTGGAAGCCCACTGGGTGGCCAAAGAGCCATCGACGATAATCTGAAGGCTGCTGCTTCTCATACACTTGACTGCCACGAGACCACCGGCCTGAGCAGCCGCGCTCTACTGCCCGAACTGGGCGTTCCACACAGCGCCTTGGTCCGGAAAAGAGCGCTCCGATCCAGCAGGCGTAGCTCACACCACCGAGGCGAGCCCAGACACAGATGCCACTTTGTTGTCCTCGGCCCAAGGCTGCAGATTCTGCAGCGCGAAGAGCGACGAGTTGTGCAGGCAAAGCGGGTCCGGGGGCAGGGGCGGCCTCAGCGGCCGTGGTAGCGCGTCCTGCTGCAGGTGCAAGAGCAGCCGGCCCGCGCGGTGCCTCTCGGCCTCGCGCTCCTCTGCGGTCTGGCGCCTGGGCGGGCGGAGATGCGGGGTCAGCGAGGCGGTCCTCGCCCACCCCGCGCCTCACCGCCACTTGGCCGGCCCGCGGGCCCCAGTCTGCCCTCGCTCACCGCCACTTGGTGCGTCGGTTCTGGAACCAGGTCTTCACCTGTGCGTCGGTCATGCGCAAGGCCTTTGCTAGCGCCGCTCTCTCGGCCGAGGCCAGGTACTTCTGGCGCAGGAAGCGCCGTTCCAGCTCCAGCACCTGCGAGCGGGAAAAGGATGTGCGCGGCTTCTTCCGCTTCGGGGGGGTCCGGTTTTGGTAAGGGTGGCCTATGCGGCGCGTCCCAGAGAAGGGCGAGAGCGCGGCTATGGGGAGAAAAAAAGAGCAGGGTAGGGTTTGCTAGGTGGCCCGAGGTATCACTGAGAAGAGACCCTGGTCCTTACCCAGGCCCCAGGCTCGGCCCAGCATTAGCATAAGCATACAGACAAGAAGGGATATCAGAAGCAATGGCCCTCTGCATAAGGAGAGACGTGTCCCATAACTTCACCCTGCCCACCCCGCAGTGTGGACAGTGGAATTGCAAAGGAGGGCGGTACGGGCACCGATGGCAGCTCCCTCCCCATTGCTCTCGTCTGCGGGATCAAAAGGTCCGGGTTGGAGGAGGATCCCCTGAGATAATCTGAGGGGAAGTAAAAAAGAGGTCCCTGAGTTGGAACAGAAAGAGAGAAGGAAAAGGGTCAGAGTGTGGCATGACACTGGAGGCGTCGGGCAACCTCACCGGTGAGCCGATCCTTGGCAAAGCGTCGGCCGCTGTCCATCCATGGGAAGGTGAGTCCAGCTAGGCCCCCGGCGCCGCCCAAACCCGAGGGTCCAGGCACCGCAGGGGCGCCTCCCGTGGGCGGCGGCACTGGCAGTGGACGATGAGCCGGAACGCGGATCACGCCACCCGGGCCCACACCGGAGCTGCTGGGCAGCGGGGCCAGTGAACCTGCAGGGCCATAACCTGAGGCTCCATGGAATCCACCTGAGAATGCCGCACTCTCGCCATGGCTCTGGCCCACACGACCCGGGCCTAGGCCGCCCCCCGGGGGTTCGGGGCCGCTCAGGATCTGATCGATGCCGAAGCTGATTGGCTCGTGGTGCGCAAGGTTGTGCGGAGCCAGCACTGCGGGCTCCATGGGTCTGAGCCTGGGAAGATCTCAGGAGGTTCCGTGGGTAAGTAGGGTGCCTCAGACAGCTCTGGGAGCTCAGCCGCGGCGCGCCCAGGTCAGCGAGCTCAAGGGCCAGCGAGGCAGGCCACAGCCGGGCGCCGGGGCCCCCAGAACAGCAGCATCCCTGTGCGCCTGGAACAGCCTAGCGGCTGCCCGCCCCTACCAAGCATCCGCTCTGGGACTTGCATCCCGGAGGAACAGGGCCCTCCGGGGGACTCCCGAGCTCCCTTGCTGGCTCCGAAGCGCAGATGGACGCTAGTCTGCCGAGGCCGCTGCCCAAGTCTCGGGTGGAGAGTGTTGGCCAGCTCCGACAGGGGCAGTGACTGACAGACCGGCCCCGGGTGGGCCGTGGGGGCTGGGGGTAGGGCAGGGGCGGGGCCCGACTGTTAAAGGGGAAGGGACGCCTGTTTGCGCCAAACACCCGGCGGGATGTGCAGGGCGGAGGCAGAGGAAAGCAAGGATGTTAGGAACAAGGCTCAGCGCGGGAGGGGCCAGAGCGTAGGTAGCTGAGTCAGCCAAGATGCTCACAACGTCTCCATCCTCTCTGGCCTCCGCCTTTGGGCTGCCTCGGCTTCACCGGCTTCCTCGGCAGTTGCCCCTTTCCCCAGGCCCCACTCTTCGCCTCCCGATGGGTCCTGCTTGCCAACTCCTGGATTCGTTGTGACCCCCACCTAAGTGTCCTCTAAGACCAAATCTCGTTGTGGCTTCCCGGCTGCATACGAAGTGGTTGGGGAACAGCAACGCGCGATCTGGAGGCCCAAGAAGAGGACAAGTGTGGGAAGGGAATGGCAGGGCGAGTTCGGCGGGCTTGGGCTGGGGACAACCACTCCACGTTCTTGGTCCTGGCGTACCTCCTGACCTCTCCTTTAGAGCACTCAGTCCTGTCCGGGCGCGTCAGTAATTTGTGCCATGTTTCTTAGAATTTCGATTTTCCGAAATGGCTGTAAATCAAACCCGTTGCCCAACCCTGGCCGACTCATCCCCAAGTTCAGGGAAGCCTCAACGCAGGATTCTGCCCCTCTATTCTGAGCCCAAGAAGTCTATTTTCGCACTTTCCCTTCTTAAAGGCCGTAGAACAAAATCGCCACCGGCAATACGAGGGACTTGATGAGGCTTTGGGGAGATCCCAGCCGCCTTGTTTCCCATTCACACTTCACCCCAACCAAACCCCAGAAAATGACCCTGGAGCTGGCAAGAGAAAGGAGGTGGGGAAAGGCTGAAGCCACTTGGTGACCTTGTGACCTCTGGCGGAGAACCCAGGAGCTGGGAGTGTGTGAACTCTGCGTCCTTCCTTGGGATGGGACCCTGGCCGGGAGGGCCCCAGAGCCTTAGGCCCGCCCCCGCCGCCACCCTGCCCGGTGCAGGCCGCCATAATCAGGTTAGCTGGGCCGGAATTACATTACCTTCCCCAGCCCGCCCCGGCCCTGGGGGGGGCCCTGGCGCCTCCAAGCCGGTGAGACTGGGCGCGGGGAGGGGGGGCACTCCTATCATCCCGCAGCGGGTGGGCACCGACGAGCAGCACAACCTGCCTCAGGCACGTGGTGGCCAAAAGACCCCGCCCCGCTGTGCCAGTTCTCTACCCTAACCCGAGCCCACTCGAGTGCTCAGCTCTACCCTGCGGGTTTCCCGTGTAAACCGAAATGCCTTCTAAGTCCAGTAGATGGATCTCCCTGGGAGCACTGTACTTCCAATAGATTCCCCCAGGATCCCCTGGGAAAAACTGGTCCCTCCTTTCTCCCCAGCAGATGGGCTGGCAGCCTGGCGCCTGAGGCAGGGTGAGGAGTTCTTTTCCCTCCTGGGAACGAGGAATGGTATTTGGGCATCTGGGCAGGGAGATAAAAAAGAGACAAATGGGTTTTTTCCTCACCCAAAGCCGCCAACCCCTCGGTGTTCCCAGAATCCTTAGTCTCAAGGGGTTGAGCCATGGGAGGAGGAAGTGGACATTAATATTATGCGATAACTTCCCCCACCTTGGCCACCTCTGTCATCCAATTTCTCCAGCTCTTCCTCAGTCCTGCTCACAGAAACAGACCTTCTGAAACTGGGAGTTTTATCAATTTGGCAGCTGTGTTTTTATCTTGATTGTAGAAAATGAACATCATCACCTTCCCTATCCCTTCCAGAAACTTTCACCCTTTTTTAGCAGCTGCTGGTGGCTACAAGGGAATGTGAAGTCTTTGCTGTTGAGGCAAAACCTTCAGAAATAGCATAGGCTAGACTCCACTGGTTGGGAACAGAGAACCTAGGCAGAGAGCCAGCCAAGAAGTGCAGGCTCTGACAGAGGGCTTGCCTGCAGATTCAGAGTTTGCCACTCCCTTCCTCTGCCCAGGAGGGTGGTTGAGGAGGGGGTGAGTATCAGTGTGTCTCCAATCAAGTTGAATGAATCTTTCTTGAATAAATTAATGGGCAAATCAATGAAAGAAAAAAGAAATATGCAAAAGTGGCTCACTACATCCCTTTCTTTTGAGATTAGTATAGATGGCACTGTTTCTCACTCAGAGATTGCCTTGTTGATCCTTCAAGAATGATCACAAACTCAATAGTACATATGAATCTCCTGGGGAGTTTAAGAAAAAAATATTTTAGTATCCCACTTCAAGAACAGAGGGCATCCAGTTCTGTCAGCCGCAGGCCTAGGAAAATCCTCTTCTTGCTTCTACCTCTCTGATTCTGATTCTCAGGGAAAGGATAGTTCCTGTTAGTTCAGGATGAAAATTGAGGCACTGAGCAGGGCAAGCGCCTCCTCATACACACTAATTTAAATGTCTTACCATATCCTGTGTGTCTGTGCCCCCCAAATCTTCAGTCTGAGCTTGTAGCCTCATAGAAAGAAGCCAAACCCTGGCCTCTGTTCCTGCTCCTTCCTTCCTGTCATTAGTCCATGTCCTTTATTCAAGATGGTTCCCACTCCTAAGTCATTTATCAACTTAGTTCTTTCTGCCCCCAACTGTCTGACATCATCTGAACAAAATCTTTTGCCTGACTCTCCAAGAAATATTATATTTTTCTTTTCCTTTTTACAGTCCATGACCACTGCCTCCATTTCCTCATCATTCATTCTTGTATTAACACAGTGCAAACTGGCTTCCCTATACTGACATTTTCTTGAAGAGTTCTAGTGCCTGGAATCTCTTTCCAGGCCTTCCCTGACATGTTTTACTTTGTTAGTCACCAAAGGTTTTTTGAAATGTCCTTTCTTGTGGCTTCTATAATATTCTATTATTTTGTATCTTGGACTTTGTCACTGCTTACATCTCTCCTCCACTGACTTTGCTCCTTCTACTGAAGTGTATGAATATTTTTCAGAGCACAGACTTGAGCTTTCTTCCTTTTTTCTTTTTCTGTTTTCATACTGGAGATTGAAGACAGGGCCATGAGCATGCTAGGCAAGAGCTCCGACACTGAGCAACATCCCCAGCCCACACCCCCCTTAAATGGTTTTATTTTGAGGTGGTCTCACTAGATTGTGGAAGCTGGCATCAAACGGGAGATCCTCCTGCCTCAGCTTCTCTACCATCTGGGATTATAGGTGTGTGCCACCATGCTCTGCAACTTCAACTTTCTTTATCTCTACGTCTGTTCAGGTTTCATCTATTCCAATGTTCCCAACTCTCACAGCTACTGCGGTAACTGAGATCTGATACTTCAGCCCCATCACTCCACCCCCACCACTCCTTGCCATCCGACCAGCTCACCTTGTCTTTCCTGAAACCACCTTAAGACATGCCTGCCTCCCAAATTCCTCATTCACCCTCTTGCCCAGGCTCCGAAAATCCAGTCCCTGGCTAATTCCTTCTATAAACTTTCCTTTGAGAGTTTCAGATACAACCCTTTCCATCTCCATTGCTAAACCCTAATCTAGGCTGTCATCACCACCAGCTGGATTTACTTATTTGTTCATCCAGAAATTTTTTATTGACTACCCACTATGTATCTGACATTGGAGATAAAGCTGTGAACACAATGGATGGTGGCGGACTTGTCTCTGAAAAGCTTTCATTCTAGTGGGAAAGACAAATGAAAACCTAACAAAATATGTATTGGCAATATGTAATAGAAACTATATTAAATAATAATAAACATTAATAATGCTAATACATGCTAAGAAGAAAAATAGAGCAAGGAAGTGAAGGGAGGATAGTGATCACAGAGGCTTCATGGAGCGAAAACTGGAAAGGAGGGAGTCATTTGGATACCCAGAATTTCAAGTTGGGGACACAGCAGGAGCATACCGTGGTGTGTCTGTGGAATAAATACTGAGGGGTTCAGTGTGACTGGAGAGACTATGCAGGGCCTTGCAGACCCTTATTAGACCTTTGGCTTTTATTCTGATTGAAAAGGGATGCTCATAAAAGGTTTGTTTCTGGTGTTTGTTTGTTTACAAGTGTTGGGGATGAATCCAGGGCCTCTACCACTCCTTACCAAAGTTTTTAAACAGGAAAAAGAAAGAACTTGATTTTTCAATTTTATTTTTAACAGCTTTCTTGAGGTATAACTGACATACAAACCGCAGATATTTAAAGTGTACAATTTGGGGCTGGAGTTGTAGCTCAGTGGTAGAGTGCTTGTCTAGTACATGTGAGGCACTGGGTTCAATCTTCAGCACCACATAAAAATAAAGGCATTGAGTCCATATACAACTAAAAAATATATTTTAAAAAATAAAGTGTACAATTTGATGTCTTGACATATTTACACCCATGAAATTATCATAACAATCAAAATAAACATGTTCATCAAAAACTTTCCTAGTATCCTTTTTTGATTCATGACATCAGAATACTTCTGAGCTGCCCTGTGAAGAACAGGATAAAGAAGTGCAAAGGTGGTGGACACAAAGAACACAATCAAGAAGCCAGTGCAACCACTGAGAAGAGAAAATGGTGGCTTGGATCAGGAAGGTAACAGTGGCTATAATGAGTAGTTGGTTAATAAAGCAAGGATTTCATAACTCCTTGCTGCTTGTCCACACCAATTCATTCTGAAGAGAATTGGACATTTTGTTCCATTCGTGGGGGGAACACCTCCCCTCCTCACTTGCCCCCACTCTACTAGCTCCCTGTTACCTCAAGGCTAAAATCCCAACTCTTTTAGTAGCTGCTGCTTCCGTCGCCATTCTCAAATCCACATGTTTACCTCCTTCCTGACATTCCCCTCCACTCTGCCTTTCTTTTATATTTCCATCACACTTCTACCACTTTTTCCATGTCTAAATTGTGCCCACTTTTTCCACAAAGCCTTTTGAAGTCTTCATTGGGATCTCACCCTTCCCGAATCTCCAATTGCAGTTGGTGTCAATACGTCATAGTAAACTTATTCTTTTAAAATTTCGCTGTAAGGACCCAGGGATGGCGGTGCACAAGCCCTCGGGAACCTGGAGTCCTCTCCAAGTGTGGGGCTGGGCCTATGCTACTGCAGGCGCTAGCTGCCTAAGCGTGTCTGTGTGCGGCAGTGTCCTATCGTCCTCCCCTCCTCCTTCGGCATCTGCTCTGCATTAGTCTGTCCCAGGCCTCCGCAGGCGCCGATGATTAAATCATCATCATTAACCGGGGCTTGCTACCTCCCCAATCCCCAGCAGAAGGGGGAAAATGTGGGGGGGCAGTAAGATCACTACCAAGTAAGTCCCTGGGGATCTCCCTCCCCACCCCACCCTCTCTGAGACTCCGCAAAGCCCCTAGAAACTCCCGCAGCGGAGCTGGAAGAAGGCCCGCCATCTGGGTGAAGCTCCGCAACGCGTCAGTCGACAAGGCGGCCTTCCGAGGAGAAGACCCAAGCCTCCTTCTTCACCTGGGTCAAAGTCACAGGAGACTGACGTCCCTGAGCGGTAGCTGGCCGTGATCGCCAGGCCTTTTGGGGTACGAAGGGGCAGTCTTTCGCAGGCTCCAAAAGTTAGTCCCGAGACCGGGTAGGACCTACTTTGATGACTGATACAGGAGGTGGAAGTGATGGGACCCTTCCTCGTACACACCCCCACTCCCTAATTATGGATTGAGGAGGGGGAGGGGCCAGTGGGGCTCAGGTGAGCACACGGGGGAGTAAGGGACATGGGCGGGGCCTTACACAGAGTGAGCGAATCCGAAAAGACCTAAGCCCTCGTTGCCTGGAGACAAGTCCCGCCCCGCAGGCGGCACCGGAAGTGGCAGGCCAGGATCAGCCTTTAAGATGGCGTCTCCTCAGGGGGGCCAGATTGCGATCGCGATGAGGCTTCGGAACCAGCTCCAGTCAGTGTACAAGATGGACCCGCTACGGAACGAGGTGCAGGGGCGGCAGGGTTACTGCTGTGGTCGGCTAGCGGTGCGAACTGGGGCGGGCTAGAGGACGGGCGGTGGCTGGCCAGAAGCCCAGTGCGCCTGCGCAGAGACAGGGTGCCAGGTGCGCATGCGCGATTGCGGTCGGGTTGCCAAACTCTGGGCTAGAACGCCTGCGCATTGTGCAGCCAACACTGTGTAGTCTCCCCTGGGAAAGGAGGGTCAGGCGAGTCCACCTAAAGGGAACCCCTGCTGTGCGCGGAGCCCTCTGCTGGGCGGAGGGGGAGTGCCAGCCCCTGGAAGTTAATCCTCTGCTGACAGCGGAGGGTGTGGGACTTGACTGGAGTCTGATGAAAGACACGACCCCAAGCTGGGAAGGTGCAGGAGGTGGAGTGGGCTGGGGGTGAGGGATGGATGATAGGTGACGGAGGGTGTGTCCGCAGGAGGAGGTCCGAGTGAAGATCAAAGACCTGAATGAGCATATCGTTTGCTGTCTGTGCGCTGGCTACTTCGTGGATGCCACCACCATCACCGAGTGTCTTCATACTTGTGAGTGCCCTAAATCCTACATGGTTCTACCAGGCCCTAGTCCTCACCAAGCAGACCTCGAGCCTCTGTGCCTCTTGCCCCACCCATCCCATGAGTTGGGTTCCCAGAAAGTTTGAAAGTCTGCTTTTCTCTTCCTGCAGTCTGCAAAAGTTGTATCGTGAAATACCTCCAAACCAGCAAGTACTGCCCCATGTGCAACATCAAGATTCACGAGACACAGCCACTGCTCAACCTCAAACTGGACAGGGTCATGCAGGACATCGTGTACAAGCTAGTGCCTGGCTTGCAAGACAGTGAGTAGTCAATTTGACTTTGAGGGGCTTCTTGAGATCTAAAGACTGCTGGGTGACAGCTTGAAGTGACAAGGGTTTTGGTGGGAATTATGTAGGTAAAAAGGCCAACAGCCAAAGGAACAAAGTGGGAGGACTAATACTTTACTCTCATACTTCACATCCTCCTAGGTGAAGAGAAACGAATTCGGGAATTCTACCAGTCTCGAGGCTTGGACAGAGTCACTCAGCCTAGTGGGGAAGGTATGTCCCTGGTAGCAGGAGGGTAAAGCCAAGCCCCCAGAGAATTCTTCCTGCCCAGTTTGCTCTCTGGGAAAAGAAGGGTATGGAACCTCCTCAGTACCTTATTTTTCTCAGAGCCAGCCCTGAGCAACCTTGGCCTCCCCTTCAGCAGCTTTGACCACTCCAAAGCCCACTACTATCGCTATGATGAGCAGCTAAGCCTATGCTTGGAGCGACTGAGGTGAGGAGCAGTTTAGGAATTGTGTGAAATGACAGTGCCCAGAGCCGGGAATGGAGAGGTCAAGGAGTGAGAGAGTGTCTGTGTCCTTGAAGAGTATACAGTGGCTCTTGGTATAGGAAGGAAGGAAAGATAGAGGCTCCCTAACCTGTGTTTTTTTCCCCCAGTTCTGGCAAAGACAAGAATAAAAGTGTCCTGCAGGTGAGAGGGGTTGAAGGGAGGGTGCCTCTAAGAAGATTCATCTTCCTGTGGCCCTTGCTTATGCACCTTGCCTTCCTCTCCCCTCCCTGTCCCTAGAACAAGTATGTCAGATGTTCTGTTAGAGCTGAGGTACGCCATCTCCGGAGGGTTCTGTGTCACCGCTTGATGCTAAATCCACAGCACGTAAGTAATCCCACAGTAGGTTAATTTCCTTTTATGAAGGAGAAGCGGCTAAGAAGGGAGGGACAAAGTCTAGGGTAATTCTAGACCAAAGAGGAGAATTCCGTTTGCCTCTTAGGTACAGCTCCTTTTTGACAATGAAGTTCTCCCTGATCACATGACAATGAAACAGATATGGCTCTCCCGCTGGTTCGGCAAGGTAAGCCAGGACAAAGGTGGCCTTGGGAGGGGGGGGCTTCAGATAATAACACTGTCCACTGACTACTTCTTCCCCCTTTCTTTCCTTAGCCATCTCCTCTGCTTTTACAATACAGTGTGAAAGAGAAGAGGAGGTAGGGGCCAAGCCCCGACCCCATCCCTTTCCCCTTCCCTTCCCAGATATTTATGTGAAATTAACTGTGGCTTTATTTTTTGAAATAAAAGCTTTAAAAAAGCATTGTTTTTCTTCCTGCCACCTACTCAGGCTTTGTCCTACTTCCCTCAAAAATCTTAAGTTTTCCCATACAGAACGGCCTCTCCTGTGCTGTCAAGGACCCTCAATATCTTGCCAAAGGAGGAGGAGATAGGACCCTATAGTGAAACTCAGAAGCTGAGCCAACTGAAACCCACCCATACCAGCTCCTTTTGGTGAATGGAGTGCTTTTCTGGGAGCAGCTCTCACTGTCCTTGTATGCTGCAGCATGTGATGCAGGTCTGAGTGGAGGTGTCCTAATTCAGTATGGGATCAGGAGAGCTAGGGTTCAACAGTGTCCTGAAGAAGAGTGCTATTTTAAAGAAATGTCCAAAGAATTGCAGTCTGGTTCTATAAACTGAGTAATAGGAAGAGAAAGGAGGGAGGAATCTGAAAAACAGTTGAGGCTTGTATTGGCACATACCTGTAATCCCAGCTACTTGAGAGGCTGAGGCAGGAGGATTGTAAATTCCAGGTAAGCTTCGGCAGCTTAGTGAGAACCTCTTCCAAAATAAAATATTAAGAAAGAGCTGGGAATGGGCTCAGTGGTAAAATACACCTGGGCTCAATTCCCAGTACTGCAAAGAACAACCAAACAAAAACAAAAAAATTAGGTAGGGGTGGCAGGGATACAGTTGGAAGTTTGGCTTATTCTTATAGGATTCCTGGGGTGGGAGGAAGGAAGTGCGTAGGTGAAACCAGGGTGGGGAAAGGGTAGTTGAGGAGAGCTGTCTGATATAAACACTGGCAACTTCAAAGAACAAGAGGGAAGCAGCAAGGTGTGAGCTCCACTGACTGTATGGGCAAACATCCCTTGTCTGTATAAAACTGGACATGCACTCTGGGCTCTGGCAATAAACCCAGTCAGTGTTCATTTTCTATGGGCCTCTAAGTGGAATAGCAACTGAGACAGTGACAGAAGCCAAAGCAAAGACTTCCTAAAGGAAGCAAATGGGGCTGCTTCTGAGTTTGGAACAAGTGGGATGGAACAAGCCACATAAATGTCAGGAGATCAAGAGTGGAAAGAGATTGGGAAGCCTCAATCTCACTCTGGCACTGACCTATTTCTGACTCCAATAAGTCTGCTTTAAGACTTCAAGGGAGCCGGGGTGTGGTGGCGCATGCCTCTAATCCCTGCGCTTTGGGAGGCTGAGACAGGAGAATGACGAGTTCAAATCACTAAGCAACTCAGTGAGACCCTGTCTCTACATAAAACACAAAATAGGGCTGGGGATGGGGCTCAGTGGTCTAGTGCCCCTGAGTTCAATCCCCGGTACAAAAAAAAAGACTTCAAGGGTGTGGCTGTGTATACCTGTTGAGAACCAGACACTGCACTTTGGTGGATGAAAGCCCCATGGCAGAGGACACAGGTGAAAATCTGGGAGTGGTTACAGAGACCTGAACTGGATAAGAAAGCTGGAGACTTGACTCTGGGTGGGGAAAACCTGAGGTCACTTCTGGAACTCCCTACCCTGCACCACAATTTTTTTGTGGTTTCTGGAAACCTCTTATCCTGGGTGTGGATGAAGAGTGTGCCACCAAGGGGAAGGCAAGTGTGAAGAGGTTGAAGGTGCAGAGAAAGTGCTCAAGTGCATAGGGTAGGGGACAGGTACCCAAGTGGAAATACTGTGGAGGGGCACCACCAGCCTGGGTGCAATCCCATCCTGACCCAGGTTTCCAAGATTCCTAAAGCTTCTGCTGTTTCTTGGTCTCATGCCTGGAATGCCTCCCTCACACACACCACCCGGTGCACTGCTCACTTTCGGGAAATCCTTCCCCATCCAGAATCAACTTCTAGTGCCTTTGAGCCAGCCTCAAACGCATCTGGAGGTTTGGGATCAATGATATCCCAGCCCACCCCACTTCCCTTCCTTCCACATTTAAACTCTGCGGGGCGCCAGGAGCACGGGCACCCAGGCTGTTATCAAAGAGTTTATGAGCAAACTGGAATTTCCTAGGAGTGACTGGCTTGGGGGAGGGGGAACAAGGAATAGGAAAGTAGGAGCGTTCCAGGGAACATTTTGCTTGAAAATCCGGCAGCTTCGGGAGTTGGGGAGCAGTCCGACTAGCCCAACGAAAGCCCTCCAACTGGGTTTGGAGGCAGCTTGGGGACATAAAGGTGAGACCTGAAGATAAGGGGGTCGGAAACCCTTGATGTAAGCATGAAGCCTCAAGATAAGTCCTTTAATGACACGTGGCCTAGAGGCTAAGGAGTTGCTGAAGGCGCTCTCACACCGGTACCTGGGTATCAGCTTAGCGCGGCAGCCTTGGTTTTGTCTGTCAGCGTAGTGGTGGCGGCAGCTGCGGTGCTTCTCCTGCAGTAGCTGATGGCGACCACCTGCTGATGCTGACCACCTGCGGGCTCTGCGCAGCTCGTCCCCGGGGTCTGTGGATCCGTTTCCCCTTCCCACTCCGACGTCGGGATCGCTTGGCTTTCATCTGTGCCAGGGTTGGTGAATCACTTGTACTGTTCTCTTAGGCTCCGCGACTCTGAACGCACTGGAGTACCGCAATCTTTGAAGTTCAAAAGGGATGAGGCGGCAGCACCGTCCTGAACTTATCTGTGCTGCGGCAAGGACGCGCATCTGTCCTCGCCTGCAGGGCCAAACCCATGCTTGCGCCTGCCTACCTTTCTCTCAGCTGCTGTTTCCGCTGCTTACTTTCAAAGGAGTGGAAATCCCCTTTGGTGTAGAAGGAACATTTTGGTCCCTCTCTTGGCCTTGCCAGAATCGCCCAGGGATTAAGGGAAGGGAGGAGATAGGGAAAAGGACCTAGAACAATGAAGGAAAGAGGATCTAAGTATACAGCCACTCTTTTCATCATAGCCCGCACACTCTTGGGATGGCGTTGGTTGCTTGCAGAGCTCTTTGCTAACCAGCGAACTGAGCCAGAAAGAGCTCACAGACCTGCTGCCCCGCAAGTAACCAAATCAAAATTTAAGTCTAATAGGGTGACGTCGCAGTAATTTTTTCTGAAAGAGAAAATCCCAGAAGTGTGCAAGACAGTGTGATACCCTGCCCCACGTTCCTAGCCTGAATATTCCTTCCAAAATTCCACTGCCCTCTGGGATTCAAGAACTCTACCTAAGGGTGGAGAAGAGGGGGGCAAGCACGTTTCTAAGAATGTTCTTCCTGTCCAGGACCCCAAGAAGGTTATTCTGAGTGTTCTCAAATTCTGCTATACACTCAATTCAGACAGATGTGCAGGGCAGGCAATCCTGAATCTAAAGGTCCTTCACTGAGTAGACCTCAATAAAGCAGGCGAGAGTAGTGAGCTTGGACCCGGCTTGGTGCATGAACCTTTGGGTGAGAAGTGAGGGTGTCCAGGAATGGGAAGAGAGGGGCGCTGGGGAGTGAGAATAGGAAATCTGGAAATGGGTGAAGAGAGGTGTTTGAAAGTGTTCTTAAATGTTAATAAGCTGCCTTCCCAAAGGAGTAAAAGAATGTGAGGATCTCCACAAGGTGAGGGAGCACAAGACCCTGAAATGTCTGAAGGGACAATGGGAGGAATCCGAGGAAGTGGGAGATATGAAAGATTGAGAATGTCTGGGAGGGAAAACTCTGGGACCCCACCTTGCACCAGTGAAGACACAAGTTGGTGGCTCTCCAAGAAAGGAATTGTGGTAGGAAGAGTTCACACTGTAGTGGGAGGTATGGCCGGAAGACCAGCGAAATGACTCAAAACCAGGGAGCTTCAGTGCTTTGCAGCTGGGATGGGGAAGTGTTTGAGACAGTGGAGTGCCCCCTCAAACCCAGAACAAGGTTTAATCTCTTAATCTCCCTCATTAATCACTCACCCTCCTCCTACCCCCCCTCAGCGGATTCAGTTTCCAACTTGCGTTCCAGACACTTCACTGGGAAAAAGCCCCCTTCTGTGGCCCCAGGATAGTCTGGACTAGTCCCTGGCCGACCTTGGCTGGGCCTCTGCTGTCCCGGGCATCCTCCTTTTACTAGTCTCCACTTCCCTCTCCTCCCCCAAACTTGTGTCTGGGGACCATTCGATCCCATTACTTGAGCCCTGAGGCAGAGAAGAGAAGGTAGGTGGGAGAGATGGAAGGGGAGGAAGGCAGAAACCTATCAGGAGAGCCCCACACTCCTCACAGACACACAGGAGTAATTGGGAGCAGAGGTAGAAATGGATATAAAAGCCATATAGTGGATGCATGAGTGAAGGATGCAGTGTCTGCTTGGTGACATGCCTCGGATGCGGCAGATCAGTTCCTGCTGCCTCTTGGGATCCACTTTAATTGCAGATTAAATGAAACCACAAGGATGGTGCTGAGAGCTGAGGCCTGAAGCAGGAGGATCCCCCCTCCCCTGACCCCCACCATTAATAAACAATTAACAAGGTTCTGAGGCAGCTCAGCTTTCCACTGTGGCCTGGCTCTGCTCTCTGACCCAGCAGTGGCCCATCAGGCCTCAAGTGTGTTGTCCACGCCAGGCCTCCAAGAGGGAATTATGTAAAGGACTGGGTGTTTGGGGTGTTGTTGGAGGGAGCCCTTTATGAAGAAGACCCCCACTAGCAAGGTACCTTTCCATTCTTGTCAAGGAGTCTTTGGCCCAGGTGCTGAGGATCCCTTAAGCCCTATATGGCTAAGCCCCAACTGCAGGCTTTACTTGCCCCAAGAAATAAACAGGTAGAGGGACATTGCGCAATTGACAGAAGATTCAGAAGTCTACTGGGAAGATGACATAATGAACAGTCCGGGAGAGATGTGTCTGGTTCTTCATGGCACTGCCCAAGAACAACCCCCCTCCCCAACACACAAAACTAAAACATTAGTTTCTGGCTGCTTTGGCAGCAGATTAGCATGTTCTCTGTCTTTGGACTATGAAGCCTCCAGCTATTTGATATGAGATATAGGAAAGAAACTCATGCCTTGCCAAGACTCCGCTACTGGGACTGGGACTGTACTGTCCCTTAGCTGCTTTTCTATGAAGAAGGGTGGGTGCTTGTCTGGTATGAGCCCAGGACCAGACTTAATGTAGAAGAGAAGGGGAAACAGGACACTGAAAAAATAAGAATGAACAGACGAGGCCTCAGAATTTGTGCCTGGGTTGGCTGGGGTGTGTCTATCTCACCATCTGGTGGGTCCATGAAGTCTGCCTTTCAAATCAGACTTCCATGGAGAGTGAGTGACTCCATCCTGGTCACCCTCCCCTCTCAGTTGTTCACCTGGGTTTTTTTCTGAGCCTCTGCAGGAAAACACATCTGAACTGTAACAATTCAATAAAATGACAAAGATCCACTGATAGACCAGTAGAGAAAGCAGGAGGCCCTCAGTGGAGACCCGTATTCTCTGGCAAAGATCCCTCCCGAGTAGCACCAGCTGAAGGCAGGAGTTGCCAAGTCTCTCCAGAGGCTCAAGACTCCCCTGGCTTTTCCATGTGTTTTGACTTAGTCTGGGCCGCTAAGCCATGGTAGGTTCCGCTCACCTGCCCTTGTTTCCTTGTGCCATTCCCACTATTGCAATCTCTCTGCTCGGTCCTCCCAAGCCTGGAGTCTCTGACCCCTTGTGCCTCATTGATCACTTTCAGCCTCCAGGATCATTTTAAGAGTGTTTACCAAGGGTTGGTTGCGATGAGGGGGCCAAGTTAGAAGATTGAGGTTCTAGCTGAGGTCAGGGATCCTCGTATGATCAGCCCGGATCTTTTCCGTGGAACTTTGCAAATTCCCAGCTGTTGGGGCCCTGGAAAGCAATTTTATCGCTCATGAGTTTATGAGCCAGAGCGGCGTCTAGGCGGGAAGTCGGCAGCATACAAAGTCTAGGGGACTAGGCCCAGTTTTAGTGCATACGCGACTGCGCCCCACAGCGCAGAGCTCCACGGCGGCCCTAGTCTGGCGGGCTCTTCTGCCTACTTCCCTCTGCGCCTCTCCGCCCTGTATGTATAAAGCGGCCGGGACATCTACCCGCTCCAGACCCGAAGCGGCCCTGGGGAGAGGGGGTGGGAGCGCAGAAGGAGGGGCACCTGGGGCTTCAGCCCAGCGCCGGGGGCGGGTCCGAGTCAGGGGGCCCGGATTGGGAGCCAGTGCTGGGGCCCTGGTGACTGCCGAGCCAAGCGCAGCGGGTGGCGGGACGGCCACATCCCAGTGGGCCATGAACTCCGAACGCCAGCCCCGAATACCCTTCAGCATCGCAGACATTCTAGGCCCTCGCATGGTCCCCCGAGCACCCTCTGCGCCACAGCTTCCAGAATCCTGCCCGGATCCGACGTCCCCGCTGTGCGCCCTGGAGGAATTGACCAGTAAAACTTTCCGCGGACTTGACGGGCGCGCTGCTCAGCCCTTTGAAGGTATAACGCGGGCAAGGTTGTGGACCCCAACTTGGCTGTCTCTCCATTTCTCTTTTCCTGGTTCTTGGTTTCAAAGCTTAGTCACACCCCGGCCGGGTCACCCTAATCCGCGCGGCCCTCAGTCCGTGCGTCAGGATTCGAATCCCCGGCTCCCACCTCTCCTCCGTTAGTCCCCCAGATTTTGTGGCTGCTCCAGGAAGCCACCAGCAAAGGGTCTGGCTGTCCAGAATTGAGCGACCAAAGTTGGTCGGTTCGCAGTAGGCGGGGTAATCTCTACAGAGAAAGGCTGGAGAGTAGGAGACAAAAGGCTCGAGTCGCAGGCTGTAAACTAGTGAGCCAGGGCTTGGGCAATGCAGAAAGCGCTGGGAGGCGAGGCTTGGGTCCCTCCAGGCGACAAAGCCCTGCTCCAAGTCACTCTCTTCATGAGGGGTCGCAAATAGGCTCAGGTCTTTGGAGTGGCGTTGGGGGCGGGACACCGCACTCCGACTTTCCTCCCTCGCAGTACTCCCATTATGTATATTTTGGGCTCGCAGAGACCGCGCTGGTATCACTGAGGAAAGTAAGTGTAAGCTGAGTGCCCTACACGACTCAGGAGTCTAAGAAAGGGCACGATCTAGGTCCTGTTACCTTCACCAGCCTGGGTCGGGCACCGCTGCTCTGACCTACCTCTGGTGTCACCCCCAATCTGCTAACCCGCTCAACCTGGGGCAACAAAAGGCCTCCAAGACTTTTACTTCAGACACAGACGGCCTGAACCTGTACCAGAATTTTTCTGGCCTGTCCCACCCTCCTTCCTGTCCTCTTCCTCCTCAACAAGCCCTCAGTCTTCGGCCTCTGGTAACTCCAGTGCCTGGCTGCGCGTTGCTCCCCACCCCCCTCCTCAACCTACCTCCGCGCTGTTTGGTAAGTTATCGCGGTTCTGGTCCCCATCCCCCTTCCTGGCTCCCTCCCTCTCTCCTACCCTACTGTACTGACCTCAGCCCCAGCTTTTCCTCCAATGCTACAATCTGATTCTCGCCGGCCTGAGACTGATCCCCGCCGTATCCTTGCAGGCAGGGCAGCTCCAGACGCGCTGGGCCCGAGCTCTGTCGGCCGCAGACGACGCAAGTCACGGACAGCCTTCACTGCGCAGCAGGTGCTGGAGCTGGAGCGACGGTTCGTCTTCCAGAAGTATCTGGCACCTTCAGAGCGCGACGGACTGGCTGCGCGACTCGGCCTGGCCAACGCACAGGTAGTTACTTGGTTTCAGAACCGCCGTGCCAAGCTCAAGCGCGATGTGGAGGAGATGCGCGCCGATGTGGCCTCGCTACGCACATTGTCTCCGGGAGTCTTGTGCAGCCTGGCGCTGCCCCACGATTCTAAAAGCTCTGGCCTCAATTCCAGCCCCAGCCCCATTGGGCCAAACTCTGGGTCCCACCTATCAGATGAAGAGATACAGGTGGATGATTGAAGGCAAACCCGCTGACAGCCCTGGACTCTAGAGCCCTGGACTTCCCCCTTCCGCGCTCTTTGTCCTGTCTGGGTTCCCGGGTGGAGGGAGGAGGTCCACCAGGGCCTGTCTGGCCCACAATCCAGGCGCCCATCTTTCCCATTGCTGAAAATAAAGTCGAGGCTCTGCTGCAAGACGCCTCAATCCCGATGCCCAGAGCCAATAACAGCAAAATCTGCTGGTTATTGGGGGAATATGGTGCGGACACGTGCAGAGCATTTGAAACATGATGTTTCCTTTAACCCTGGTGGCAACCCTATAAGGTAGGTGTGTGATTAGGCCCATTTTGCAAAGGAAGAATCCCTGAGGTCAGGATTTGGTCTTCAGAGCTGATGCTTGTCATCCTACAGCCTGCCTTTGGTGGTAGGACTCTAGGAGGCAGGACTCTGGGAGGCCTCTCTGTTCTGCAGAGGGAAGCTTGGGAGACCTCCCTATGAACCTCTAGTCCGGCAAATGCTTGACTTTTTTCTCATTCCCTGTTGTTAGATCATTTGTGAATGGGTTTCTGACCTTTCTATCTTGGGCCTTAAGACCTCCCAATGAGAAAGTGATGGGTGTCTGGAGAGAGGGCATATCCCGACCTCTAGGACCTCTGTCAGGCTCCTGTGCCAGAAATGTTCTTGGCACCACCAGGTCCTGGGAGGGTAGGAAGGCCTGGTCCCCAGGCAGAACTTGGAGTTAGCCAAGGGTGGGGATCCCAGTCTATCTCCAATGCTAACATTTTTTTAAATATATATTTTTTAGTTGTTGATTATTTTATTCTTTTGTTTTGTGTTTTGTGTGTTT
Organism: Geosciurus inauris; assembly: GCA_004024805.1. NCBI lineage: Eukaryota > Metazoa > Chordata > Mammalia > Rodentia > Sciuridae > Geosciurus > Geosciurus inauris. The sequence goes on from PVHX01001453.1 coordinate 28,725, forward strand.
TTTTTTTTTTTTTTGGTACTGGAGATTGAACTCAGGGGCACTCGACCACTGAGCCACATCCCCCATAAAACATTTTATGTTTTATGTAGAAACAGGGTCTTACTGAGTTGCTTAGCTCCTTGCCATTGCTGAGGCTGGCTTTGAACTCTCAATTCTCCTGTCTCAGCCTCCCTAAATGCTGGGATTACAGGCTTGCACCACCATGCCTGGCTTATTTTGTTCATTTATATATGGTGCTGAGGATCAAACCCAGTGCCTCATAACGTGCTAGGCAAGCGATCTACCACTGAGCTACAATCCCAGCCCAAGCCCAACGCTGACATTTTTTACATTCATTTATTCTGTTCATGATTAATCACCCTTCTGCAGGGTGATGGAGGAAGGGAGGGGAACAACTCCATTAGCTGTAGGCCTTCCCCATCCTTGGCCATCCCAGCCAAGCTTTAAGAGACCATGCTTGGTCTCTTTCCAGCTTCACCTCTTTTCCTCAGTCTTCCTGACCTCCTCAGATGCTCAGATGCTCCAATGGAGGTTAGCCAGGGTGTTAGGTCTCAGTTGCAGGTGGAGGGCCAACACATTTTTCCAGGAAGGGTAAACAGGCTGGAAGGCAGGAGTAGACCTGGCATTTTCAGAAATAACTATCCCTTATTGAGCCATTCCAAGTGCTTTGTGTGGATTAGTCCTCACAATGACCTGGGGGACAGATTTTTTTTTTTTTTTTCATTTTAAGGATAAGGAGATTGAATCACAGAAGCCTAAGGAAGCTTGGCCAGGTCATGCAGTTGTAAATGATCATGTGGGGCTAACCTTTGTGCTGTCTGACTCAGGAGCACATGCTTTCAGCAACTACAGCTACTGTCCCTATAAAGGGGACAGGGTCTAATGGAAAGAAGCAAATAATTTACAAATACAGGAGAGGAGAAAGGGCCACAGTGGAAATTCAGGCATTGTACCATACAGCATGGTCCCAGGAAGTTCTAGAGAGACCTCAGAACAATATTTAGGGTAGGCTAATATGGCTGTATGTGCAAGATGGACCAGAGACTGGTAGAGACCTAAGGAAAGCAGTGTATCTCTGGCCACTGCAGAAGGTAAGAAGAGAGAGAATTCAGGGCTAGACTTGTGGACTAGGATAAGGAGGTGGTCACAGAAGAAATCAGTATGCGTGCCCTGGTGACCAAGGTCTGTAGGAGTTAGTGATAACCTTACAAACCTGGACAACTGGGGGGAAAATGCCATCATGGACAGAAACAATGACCACTGGTATATTGCTAAGAAACATTCTCTGCATCTGTGCTGTCCCTTCAATATACACACAACACACACACCACCCCTGGTTCCCCTTCCTCCCTATTCTTTTCATCGTCTTCTAAAGACTGTCTCTCTGGAAACTTTCTAGGCCCATGACCAACCCTTCTTGGTTTGCCTAGCACTTTCTCAGTCTTCACACTGCAAGACCCATACTCCAGGAAAACCAGCATAGTGGGTTACTCCACTTTCCCCGTCCTGAAGACTTGGAACTTAGGCTGTTGGATCAGAACCCTGTCAATCAGGAGTGGTGCATATGGGGCACAGTGGTGCAAGGTGTCAGGGTCCTCTGGCTCTTGGCTTAAAGATTCAAGTATTTGAAAGATTAAGAGAGCTGGAAGGAAACATTTGCAAACAAGAACAAGAAGCTAGCCCAGTCTAAAGGCTAAAATACCACACAGTAGTGACAGGCAGCTATTCTTTGAGGGGCTGGGAGCCCCAGAAGAACCTAGATCTCCCTCCCCAAACAAAAGCAGGAAAGCTAGATAGACTTCTTAAGGCATCACTGAAATATAATTACTCTTAAACAAGAACAACTATGTCCCCACATGCCTGCTGACTCCCCAGGGAAAAGCCAAGGAATCCCAGGACAAATGTTTCTTTCTTTCTTTTTTTTTTGGTACCAGGGATTGAACTCAGGGGTACTCGACACTGAGCCACATCCCCAGCCCTATTTTGTGTTTTATGTAGAGATAGGGTCTCGCTGAGTTGCTTGGTACCTCACCATTGCTGAGGCTGGCTTTGAACTGGTGATTCTCCTGTCTCAGCCTCCCAAAGTGCTGAGATTACAGGTGTGCGCCACTGCACCCGGCTCAAATGTTCCTTAAATTCCAGCAATGCCAGTGCTGCCACCTCTGACACTCAAGCCTTGGATAACAAAACTCAAACGTGTCTCACCAAAATGGCCACTGGATGGATGTCTGCTCTCTAAACCCTAGAACAGTGTGCATCGCAATCATCTGGCAGGCGTATGGAATCACAGATTGCTGGTCCACACTCCTATAGTTACCAGTTTGATTTGGAAGGCCTGACATGGGCCTGTGAATTTGTATTTGCCACAAGTTCCTGGATAATACTGATGCTGCTGATCCAAAGAACACACTTAAGAGACTCACAGTCCTAGGAACTCTGGATTTTATGAATTTAGGCAGTGATTCACTCCTACTCCTCCCTTTCCACTGTAGGAATCACAAATATATAGGACAGTTATAGGCAAAAATAGTTTATTTAGCACCCTGTATGTACTAGGCACTTTGTGGTATATTCTTATTCTCTGTTAATCCTCACAGCAGTCCTGTGAATTGCCCATTTTACAGATGAGGGAACTGAGATTTAAATATTGAGAGATTTGCCCAAAGTGACCCACATAGTAATGGTAGACTTCATCCTGCTACACAGTATTTAAGGGGCTTAAATCACAAACACAAAATTTTAGCAAAGTCCTATATAAAAGTGATATTTCAATACCTCCTGTCTCCACGTACAAACTGTATTGAACAAGACTGAATGGTTCCTCTGGGGAAGACATTTGGACCAGAGGCCTAAAAGTCCCATCCCCCAGCCACCGCAGATCCACACCTAAATGAGCTAAGTGTCCTAGGCAGGGTCAGTAAGGAATCAGCCAAAGCAAGCTGCCAGGATCTTAGAGAAGCCAAAAGGAGATCATGTTTCTTACACAGGAAGTAGAGAATTATAGTTATCTTTGGGGCAGTGACCTTTGGTAGGAAAACTCACTTGGGGAAAGGCTAATTGCAATGCCCAGTACTAGGGTGGAGAAAGTACTCAACGTAGTAGCAGCCTGGGCACTATGTAGTAGGAGAGTTGGCAGCAGGGAGCATGGAGATGTGTGGGCCCCACCAGCTCCAAAAAGCAGATAGTAAGGGACATTTTGAATGCAAATCCTTGAAGAATCTTCCAGGAATGGAAGAGTATGGGTATCAGACCATCAAACAAAGAAGATCTGTACACAGCAATGTGAACAGTAAATGGCACAAGGGACTGAAGCAAACTGGGGGCTGTAGCTAAAGAAGATAGGGCAAGAACTGAGGTGAGGAAGAGGTGAGTACCATCAGGCTAAAACCTTATTCATCACTCTTGACCCTATTCCTGAGCACAAACTTCTAGCTGGTGAATGAGGGCCAAGAAGCAGAGTAAGCCTCAGATGCATCCTCACTGACTCAGAGATAGTCTAAAGACCTGAACTATACAGTACCTGTCTTGAGTGCTGGTGGATTTTGTTTTTCCTACCACTTCCAAAAGAAGCTATCTGCTTAAGAACCAAAGAAAGGACGTTTCAGTAGATATGGGACTCCCTTCTCTTATCAGAAGGTCTTCAGTGGCAAGAACAATTGCCAGGGGTGTCCTCAACTATAGATTTTGAGTACAGGGTCTGAAAACATACAGTGAATTGTGCCCACAGTGTCCCCCATCCCTGTGGGCTGTACACATTGTCTTGCCATATGAGGGACATATCTTCTTTCATCTAGCCTGAGGTAGACGCTGGGACCAAACTCACAGGATGTCCTAGTTCTTTGAAGGGTCCTGGAGATGGAGAGAGTGGGATCTTCTACTTGGAGTCTGAGGGAAAGGCCAGTTAGAGTGGCTCAGGTGATATGGAGGATAATGCAAGGATGGAGACAGACCAGGGGCCCTTGGAGCAGTGCTCTGAGGGTGACTGAGGGAGAGTAGGCCTGAGGCTCCTGGCTCAGAATGGGCAAATTGCTGGGGGACCCTGATCAATCCAGGTGGCACACAAATTCTTCCTTTCTGATGATCCTGCTGAGAAGAGAGAGAGGAATATGACTCCACCCATCCTGTGTCCTCTTGCCCCTCTGAGGTGGAAGGTAGCACTGCTTGGTGCTGTAGTCCCAGCCAGTTACAACTAATCCCCTCTCAGCCTAAGAGTGGGCCTACCTCCCTTACCAGAGCAAGCTGGAGAAGGCAAGAGCGGAGCTCCTGGGCTGCATCCAATTGAGAACCACCTCTCAGAGTCTCCTGGAATACAGCAGCAGCCTCCCTGAAGCGCTTTAGTCCCAAAGGGATTAGAAAAGGCAACATTTAGGTGTCAAGGGTCCAAGGAACTTAAAACTGATTTCATCCTCAAACTTACCCCACCTTCTAGTACTACAACCAGGTGCTTATCCAGAAAAGGTCAATATAAACCTATTCCCTACCTCATCCCACTCAAATCTCTCCTCTATTTCCAGCCTCAGTTCTATTACCTGTAGTCCCATCAAGGCCTTGCCCAGGCGGAAGAGGCCCCGGGGCCATCCAGGCTGCAGGGTAAGGGCCACCTGGGCATCAGCCAGGGCCCACACTGGCTGACCTAGCCGCTCATGGCAAAAGGAGCGATTTCCAAATAACCTGATAAACAGAAAAAGTGGACAAAGGTCCAGGTCCTCAACACCCTGCCTTACTCTGATGTCCCAGCATAGTGGCCAAGCTGCTACCTACCGGTGGTCCCGGGGATTGAGCTTCAAGGCCTGAGTGAAGAGGACCACAGCTTCATGGTAGAAACCATTTTGAGCAAAGCTGGTACCCAACTCTGGGAAGAAGAGAAGGTGGGAAGGTTCCAATGGGGGTCCCATAGGAGGGTCAGGTGAGAAGAAAGAGAGAAAAGATCTTACTTGCCAATTCCTGGCTCTGCTGTAAGGCAGCTGCCAGTAGTCCTGTAGATGCCTAGAGATGGGAAGCAAAGTCAAGCTCAGTCTAAGGCCTCAGTCTCCCCAAATCTTTCTCCTCTATTCAGTTACACTGTAGTCAGCATATAATGAAAATATCAGTCCTATTTTTCTACAGAGAAAACTACCCCAGGTCAGAGTAATAGTGATGAAGGCTGACTCCAGGTCTCTTGACCCTAATAGGGGCTGGAGAACTCCTAATGGATAATCCCTTCAACCCTGAGATCTTGTGCCTTTCCAGAACCTTGTGATTCCCCTGCCCACATCACCTGGGCTTTACAACTCTGCCTGGGCCTCTCCTCTCTTGGAGGGTTCCTTTCCTCTTGGCCTATCTTCTCCTGGGGGCCCTGGCCCCTGATATGGAACTCCTGGCTCACTCTCTTCTCCCGGTGAGCAATGGGAGCCCAATCCCCAACCTTGCGCAAAGCCAGAGACACAAAAGTGCTAGATAGATCCAGTGGGTCCTGTGGGCAAAAAGAAAAGTTAGGGGCACAAAAAAAGACCATTAATGCATGTTCTCATTTATACGTGGAAGCTAAAGAGTTGATCTCACAGAAGTAGAGAATACAGCAAGGGTTATTAGAGCCTGCGAAGGGTGTTTGGGAGAGGGAATGGCAAGAAGATGGTTGGTAGGTGCAGGGTGCAGTGGAATAGGAAGAATAACTGCTAATGCTCTATATAGGACAGCAAGATAACTATGGTTGACAACAATAGAATATTTCAAAATAGCTAGTTGATAGTAGATACTAGCTAATAATTTAACAGACAGTATATTCTGAATGTCTCTATCACAAGAAATGAAAAATGTCTGAGGCAATAGGAATGCCAATTATGCTGATCTGATTATTACATATCATATATCTGTATTGAAACATCACCATACCTCATAAACATATACAATCACTATGTGTCAATTAAAAATAAAAATATTCTTAAAAATAAATTTTTAAATTTTTAAAAGGAAAGTTAAGGACAGGGTAAGGATGAAGTAAATCCTAGAGTAGAGGAGAGGGTGAGCAGAGGTTAAGAGGGAAGAAAGGGTCCCTCACCTCTTCCTCACCACACTGTCCCTGAGCTGGTTTCCCAGGGCTGGCTGGGGGGCTCTCATCCCCATCTGAGGTAGCCTTCACCTGGGGAAGGTGGGAAGGTACAGAGCTGGGATCATCTCAGGTCTCCTGCCTTCTCAGCCCCCAACTTCCCCCACCTTACTGCTCTGTGTACTTGCCTATAGAACTCACCTTGGACTCCCCGCCATCCTGCTCCAACCGCTCCTGTCGCTTCCGTTCCTTTTGACGCTGTAATAATGATGACAATGAGATGATGATGATGTACTTTGAGCATTTACTGTATGTCACATACTAGACTAAGCTTTGCATATACTATCTCATTTAATCCTTGCATCTCTATGAGGTATTATTATTATTATCCTCATTTTATAGGTGAACACAAAACAGTCACTAGCCAGAGGCTTCACTGTAAGGAGGAGATAGATTCCACCAGGGCAGTACTGTGCCATTTGAGTCACTATACCAGATGGCTTCCAGGAGACCCTCTAGTCCCTGGGCCCCTTGGGTGTACCTAGTGAAGGGATCCACAGCAGGCCACCTTAAGCTCCTTCCTATTCTCACAACGTTTGTTTCTTTCCCTTCCCTAATTTCCTCTGGGCTCCCTATTCCCACCCTGCAGCCACCTTCTTCTTGCGTCGTTTCTTCTCTGCTTTTTGTTTCATGCGCTCCTCTTCAGCCACCAGCTCCTCAGCCAGGCGGTTGGCTTCCTGGAGGAGGAAGGGCAAATGACAAAAAAGAGAAAGAAACAGGGAGAATGAGAGAGCATGCAAAAGGGAAGCAAGGTGTATAGAAGGGCCTTGAGGGGGCCAAATTAGGGGAGGATACAGAGGTGGAAATACATGGATTGAAAGGACCATGGAGCACCATGAAGCCCTTTCCTGACAGTCTCACCTCTTCTGTCACCTGGAGTTTCTGGGGCAGGGCCACCTGAAGCAGGCTATCTGAAACACTGGGGAAGGATGCAGAGGCAGAGGGGCTTTGAGAACAGGGCTCAGCCCCTTGAGGAGGGTATAGGAAGGACTTTTGGAAACCACAGTAGGTGCCCAGTTCTGCAGCCCCCTTGCCCCTGACACTCTGTCCAGTTATGTTTCCTTCATCACAGAAATGATCCAGCGGGTAATCTGTTAGCAGGGACAAAAAGGAAAGAAAGAGGAACATGAGAGAGGGGAACACCTGAGGGCCAGCCCACCCCAGGGTTCCAGCCTTGATCCCAGGTCCAGGCCCTGCACTCCCCACCATGGTGCCACTGCTGCAACTGCCTGTTGCGCCCATCCACATGGATCCGGTGAAGGCCCTGGGGATCACTCTCCACAAGCTGGCGAAGAAAATCCACTGCATCCTGGGAGGGGGAGTGAAGGGGAGGCTAGTGTTGAGGGAAGTTCTGGGAGAGAGCAAGGGGTGAGCTGGCTTGAACTCTCCACCATGGCAGCCACAAACCAACCACCCAACATAAAGAATCCTTTTGGCTCTGATCTCTCTCCCATTCACACCTGGAAAATGGGCTGCTCCTGGCCCTCATGATGCGTTATCTCCCTTCACTATTCTCCTGCATTCCCTAGGGCTGAGGGTGGCATTCAGCCCAGCCTTCTTCACCATCCAGTGTCTTTCCTTTGATCTGCCACTAGGCCAGCTACACTGAGGCCCCTGGAATTGAGCCTGTTTACCTGTCTTCCCTCTGTGTCCCATCATACCCTTGAAGGTGCATAGCTCCCATGCAACCCAACCCAAAGCTACCGTATGCCAAAACATATATACATGGCAGCTCCCAGCTGGCTTCTTCTGGTCTTCATCTGCTTCTCTCCAAAACCAAGCTCTCAGAGGTTACTCCCCTCCTCCAAAACTTCCAGTATCCCACACTGCCAGGCATAGGCAGGACTGAATCTAGTGCCTCAATCTAGGATTTGGAGCCGTCCAAAGCTCCCTGGCTGGCCTTTCCAATCTTCCCTGCTCAGCTGCCATCCTCCCTTGGCCACCAGGCTCTCTCTAGCCTTGGGGCCTACAGTCCTTGCTGGCTCTGATCTTCTTACCACATCTTGTCTCACCTTGAAGCGACAGTTCAAATTCCATCTCCCCTCAAAGCTTTTTCAGATCCTTTCATCTTCAATTATTTCTGCCCTCTCTCAACCAAATTGCACCCATAAAGTCTGTTATACAACTTAGAACCTTATTATTCATTGCTTTGTATTGCTAGTTGGTGAGGCAGCATGGAACTGGAAAAACATCTATGCTAGAATGGAGCTATTTGCATCATAGTATTGATTCTGTCACTGCCTGAATATTTCATTTTGGAGAAGTCATTTAAACTTACTGTACACTTTCCAGGCTGGGATTGTGGCTCAGTGGTAGAGCGCTTGCCTCATATGCGTGAGGCACTGGGTTTGATCCTCAGCACCACATAAAAATAAATAAAATAAAGATATTGTGCCCATCTACAACGAAAAAAAATTAAATAAATAAACTTATTGTACACTTTCATCATTGACAAAATGAGCAATGACTCTTTGAGGCTTGACCCACATACCTCATTTTTTAAAAAATTGGTGCTGGGGGTTAAACCCAGGGCCTCACTTGTTCTACCACTGAGTTCAGCACCCCCATCCATGATTATGATGACAGTTTGATACTCCCAGTCCCCACCCTCTCTGTGATTCTGATAACAGTCATTTCTTAGTGATTATAAGCTTCAGGGGATAGGAATTATCATATTACTAAGTAGCCTATGGCCACACATGATCTGGCCCCCCAATATCTTTGTAAATCTCCTACCCTATTGTCTCTCTCCTCTAGTCACAGTAATATCCTTTGAAGTTCTTATAACACACCAACTGAGATCCCAACTCAGTGCTTTTGGACTTGTTACTTCCTCGGGCTGGAATGCTCTTTCCTCAGTGAATGGCTCACTCCTTTGTTCTCTTTAGATCTCTGCTTAAATGTCCCCTTCTCACCACTTCTGACCACTCCTTATAAAAACAGAGATCCCCTGTCTCTATTCAGTGCTCCCCATCCATCTTCTTGCCTTTTTGCCTACTTCTTATATGTGACATACTATGCTGTTTATTTGTTGACTGGCTACTTCTACTAGATACTTTTAAAAAAAATTTTTTTAGTTGTTGATGGACCTTTATTTATATATAGTGCTGAGAATTGAACAATTACCTCACACATGCTAGACAAGCACTCTACCACTGAGCTGCCCTCTGCTAGGTATCTAACTCAATGAATAGAAATTTTTTTTTGTATTTTTGGTTTACTGCTGTCTTTGCATCACCTACAACACTGCCTGGTATATAAGTGGTTCTCAGTAAGTAAGTGCTGAGTAAGCAAAGAGATTAGTGAGTAAGTAGACTATTCTGATGGAGCCAAATCCAGGGTCTATATCAGAAAAGCCTTGTGTGACCCAGTGAATCTGGGCTTTATCTTGTCAGTGATGGGAGTGGACTTGATCTGGGCAGTAAACTGCTTATAGTGCTGAAGGAGATGGACCTGGGGTGCAATGTTTAGTTAGCAGGCCATCAAACTGCTCAGGCCAGACAGAATGAGGCCTTTAACTAAAAACTGAGGCAGTGGGAGCAGGAATGTAAATCAGGGGTTTGTTTCAAAAGACATTTCAGAAGTAGATTTTAGTGACTAAATGTGTGAGGTAAAGGAAAGGAGTGAGTACAAAACTATTCTCAGATTTCTGGATTCAGCAACTACACAGATCCTGTTACAAACCAAAATTGGGGTTAGAAAAAAGCAATCGGCAGGGGCATGGTGGCATAGTAATCCCAGTGATTCCACAGGCTGAGGCAGGAGGATTGCAAGTTCAAGGCCAGCCTCAGCAATTTACAGAGACCCTCAGCAACTTAGCAAGACTCTGTCTCTAAATAGATAGCCAGATAGATAGATAGATGATGGATCGATTGATCTGGGAATGTAGCTCAGCACCGCTGAGTTCAATTCCCAGTAACCCCTGTCACCCCTCCCAAAAGATAAAGAAAAAAACGGATCCCTCAATAACTCTATAGGTTACTTAAACATATCCAAACCTTTGCCCTTTCCACTCACTCTTTGCCTTCTCTTCGACGCATCATTTACTGTTCCAACCAAATCCTCCACTACGATCTGATCTTAGTGACGTTCTCTCAGCTTTTCCTTGCTTTTAGTGTCTTTGCTCGCACTGTCCTCTCTGTCTACAGGTGCAGTGCCTACAGGGCGCGGGTGTCAGCACAGCTGATTGAAAGAAGGCTTAAACGAGATGACCTGCGCGCGTGCGCGCGCGCTTGGGCAAAGAGGCAGGTGGCCGTCTTTTTTACCTCTTTTCCGCAGTCCTCTGGTCCGAATTCCTTGCAGAGTTTGGGGACAGCAGCGACCCCCAGCGGGCATCCAGGTCGCAAAGGGCAGTCTACAGGAAAGCAAGGCAGTGCCGCGTCAGGGTGCTCGGGATGGTAGGACCAGCGTCCTCCACCCTCCTCCTGAAGCATAAAATCCTACCAAAGCCTTCCAAACTACAACAGATTCAACTGGGGCTACTTCTGCCCTCATGGGCCCCCTATGGTCGTGTCACACTGCTCACCTAGCGTGATCCGCCCCACAGTCTTGGGAATCGGCGCCATCTCCCGTCAACAGTGACACGAAAGTGAAACACTGTCTAGAATTTGATACCGGGCAAAGGGCGGGATAGAGTAGGCGCCATCTTTATTAGGGGCAGAGGTCGTCGATTACGGAGCGCGAGAGAGTATATCTTCCGCGGCTCGGGGTAAGAAAGTCCGTTCTTGGTGTGAGGCGGAGTCCGGATACTGCGGACGTTGGGCGGTGCTGGGAAGTCGGAATCGTAAGACTCGTTTCCAACTCGCTGCCCATGGCTCAAGCTTCTCGATCTGATGGCCTTCTGCCTCCGCTCGCTACTGTGCCCCTGCTGTGGGCGCAACCCGCGGGCTCTGGGGAGAAGCAGTGGGAGGGAAGTCGGGCGGGCACCAGCCGCGGGGAGGTTCATGGCAGGCAGGGGATACCGGTTGTTGGGAGCATTCCCTGCCTGGATGCACGGCCCTGCGGAGCTCTGGGAGGGCAGAAGTCCTGGCCGGCCTCGGCAGGCTCTGGTGAGGAGCACGAGGCTGGCGCCGCGGACTGGAGGCGGGAGCCCGCAGCTGGCAGCCCCATACCACTGGCACTGCAGCGTCTCCGGGCTGTACTGCTGAGGTTGCACCGCGAGCGAGAGCAGCTCCTCCAGGCCCGGGATTGCGCCCGCCACCTGCAGGCGGCCGTGCACCTCTTGAACACCCTGAGCCCCCGCCTGCCCGCCAGGGGCACCTGCCCCTTCCCGGAGCTGTGCCGCGACTTGCATCTACACCTATCTCCAGGGGCGCTTCAGAGAATCGGCCTAAGGGACATTCCCGAACCGCTACTCCTAGCACGCCCAATCGGACTAGCGGCTCACAGCCTGGATGCTGCCATCGAGATGCAGCTTCGTTCCCTGGGTCGGGCGCCCGCTAGCCTGGGCCTGACGTCCCAACTCGCTGAACTGTTGCTGGAGCTTCCTGTCTATCACAGGCTGCAGGAAAAATCCATGGGCCACCTCCCAAGGGCAGCGCGCCCCTTCTCCCCCACCCGTGTGCTCCATCTCCTGACACCGGAGCGGGGTTGCCAGGTGGCACGTCGGCTGGATGAGGCATTCAAGGGATCAGACTTGCGGGACCAGCTCCGAAAGCGATGCCATGAGGAGCGTGAGCTGCTACCAGGGCTGCTGGGCCTCATAGGGGGTGTGGCGAGTTCAGCCAACAGTGGACTGGGGCTTGGAGGGGCTGGAGCCCTGTGGAGCCAATATTGGACCCTGCTGTGGGCAGCCTGTGCTCAGAGTCTGGACCTAAATCTGGGACCCTGGAGGGACCCCAGGGTAGCAGCACGACAGTTGAGTCAGGCACTGGGTCAGGGTGAGTGATGGGTCTGGACCACCTTTTGGGAGGACTGGGGTCTCTTCTCCCTACTTGCTCATTCATCTGCCAGTCTGATGACAGAAGCAGGCAGTTTAGAATGAAACCCCATGAGTTCCAACTATAACTTCTGGGCTTTCAAGGCAAAGTCTTGCTTTCCACTCATCTCCAGTCTTGGAGAATTCATCATTGAGTGGGCAGGGGTTGTGGGATGGGTGGCCTTGTTTTCAGGCTCCAGAATTATTTCTCCCACTAGCATCCCTGCCTCCGGAGTGTGAGAAGGAGCTGGCTTCTTTGTGTCACAGCCTACTTCATCAGTCTCTTATCTGGAGCTGGGACCAAGGTGAGAAGTGAGGGATACTGGGGCAACTCAAGTCCCAGGTTGCCACTCCCCCATCAGACTATACCTTCTCATCCTCAGGTTTTTGCCAGGCCTTGGGATCAACCCTTGGGGATCAGAGCAGTCTTGCCTCACCCTCTCATACTACTCAACTGTTGCAGCAGCTCTTTCCACCTCTCTTGGATGCTCTCCAGGAACTGAGGTCAGGATTGATCCATTGCCGGCCTCCAGGTGAGAGGAGGGCCTGGAGACAGGAACAGAACAGTTGAGGATATCCCCTTTTCCTTCAGTCTGTTCTGAAGTCTGCCTTGTCCCAAAGGTGATCCATATCCCCTAAGATACTTTGCTGCTCCCCTTCCAGCTCCTTCACCTGCAACTCTGGGACTCTGTACCCTGCAGACCACCTTGCTGTGGTTCTTGAACAGAGCTCAGCAGAACCTGGCAGCATGGACTCCAGGTTCCTTCCTGCTCCTGATCCAAAACGACTTACCGGTAAGTGCCTAGGGAGTGGGAGGGGAGCAGCCTGGGCTGGGCTGGGCTTGGCCCTCATTCCCTGTTTCCATTCAAAGCCTCTTTTGCATGAAGCAGAAGCTTTGTCCAGCCTGGCCTCAGAGGAAAGCTTAGCCCTGGAGGTGGAGCAGCAGCTGGGCCTGGAGATACAGAAGCTCACTACACAGATGCAGGTGAGAACAGGGGCCCTGACATTAGAAGTTTAACACCCTATTCTGGGAGGGTGCAGACCCCCAACTTGGGAGAGTGCAATGGACAGGATGAGCAGAGTGGACCATGTCGGTGACTTGGAATCTCCACTAAACTAACCTGTTCTTGATTTATTTTTTATTTATTTTTTTGTTCTCTCACTTCTATGAAAAATTCCAACATATATGAATAGAGAGAATAGTATAATAGATCACCCATATTTCTACCACCAAGAAGGGCTTTAACAATGATCAACTCATGGTCAATTTTGTTTCATTTATATACCCCCCAACCTTCCTGAATTATGTCAGACTCTCATTTTTGATGTTAACAGCTACTGACCATCATTGCCTAAACTCATTATTTCATTAGAGGTTGCAAAAGGATGATATTCCAATTTTATCATTCCTTCCTCATTTATTAGATAGATCACTTTTATAAGGAGAAATCTTTCCTCATTAATGATTTGAATACGCTGAGGGGTGTGCGTGTGCGTGTGTGTTTTAAGTATTGGGGATTGAACCTAGGGGTGCTTTACCACTTACAGCTTAGGCTGTAAGCAACCTAGTGAGACCCTGTCTCAAAATAAAAAAAGGGCTGGGGATGTGGTTCAGTGGTTAAGAGCCCTTGGATTCAATCCCTGGTATGAAAAAAAAAAAGAATTCTAGTCCAGCATCTGCACTTGCATGTTGTCATTTCTACCTAAATTACCGCTGTCTCCTTAAACTCAGTATGCCCCAGAGCAAGCTCATCATGAGTAGGGCAGATAGTGATGGTCAAGGGAAGCCTGAGGAAGAAAGACTATAATGGACATGTTTTATAGAAAGTTCCATACCAAACCTATGACACAAGTTGGTGGCTAAGCAGTCTCAGAGAAGCAGCAGGGGTTACTGAAGGAAACAGTTCATAGATCCTTGGGAGTGGTAGAGTTGGTCTGACCAGAGCAGAGGCTGTGTGTGCTGTATGGGTATGTGTGTGTGCATGTGTGTGTATATGTGCTGTGTATACAGGTATGTGTCGGGGAGGGGGTGTGGGGCTGGAGGAGTAAGCAGGTAAGCATCAAATTATGTGGAGGGCACTGAATGAATTTGAGCTTTGTCTCATGAGTGATCGGGAGCCACTGTAACAACAAAGGGGAACAGTAAAGATGATGAAAGAAGTTTGTTCTAGCCGTAGGGGCTGCATAGAAGGGGGATGTGATATGAGAAAGGTTCAGCTCTTGGTGGATGAGATAAGAACAGAGCAAAAGGAACAAGAGACAGTGTGTTCACCATGTGGACCAAACACTGTAGAGCACTGTATGCCGCATTCCTCCACCTGGTGACTGTACTGCTAGGCACCTGCTCTGGGTGTTCTAGCACATACAAAACTGGGATGACAGAAGAACCAGGTGTTGTGAGTTTTCTTCCTAGCTGAACTGTAATGTCCCAGAAGGGGCAGGGGTGATCTCATACTGTGTATCTTGTATCACTTCAGAGTTTTGAGTGTGGAGGTTTCTAACAAATGTCCAGTGACAACAGGACAATTTCCTTGATATACATAAAGAAAGAGGATGGGAATCTGGTTTGTTGGAGAAGAAGGAAAGAGTTTAGAGTTGGACAGGTTGTTGTCAGATGTGCCAGGAAAGGGCCACACGGCCCTTCCCCATCCCCCATTACTTCTCTTTAGGTTCCCTGGCATACACATTTTTTTTTTCTACAGAACAGCTGCCATATACCCCATTTTTGGGGATACTTCTCTTCTAAAATGGGCTATAAAGCAGAGACCTTTATTGCTGTCTTTTCTTCCTCCCAAACCACAATCTACCAAACAAGCCACAAAACCAAAAAACCAGCACATAGGCCTTTTCTTGTTTTGTGGGTTATGTTGCACTGGAGAAGTGGTAGTAGGCCATCAAAAACACTGATTGTAAGGACATTCTAAAGCTTCCTAAATCCCAAAACATTAAAATAGTCATTACTCTTGGTTTACATACAATTCCTACCTTCTTTTCATATATGATAACCAATTATTATAATTCCCTTTCTCCCCCTCAGATCTCTTTCTCTGCATATGCTTTTGAAAACACTAGTGGTAGGTGACGGTAGTAAGGTGTCTTCTCTTTTTTTCCCTAAAGTTGTTACTACAGAATAAAATTAACTTCAGGGACTTTCCATTCACTGAATCAAGCTGAAAGCAGGGTATTCCTAGGGCAGTTGTTCATAATTTGTGCCAAGGACTCTTAGAAAACTAACGAAAGCTATAGATCTCTCCTTAGAAATGCCACAATCATGCATACGATCCTGGGAGTTTATGGAACCAAGTTGAATACATCAGATTGATTGAATTGCAGTACTAGGATTGAACCCAAATGGGTTTTACCACTGAGCTACATCCTTTTTATTTTGAGACAGGGTCACACTGATTCCCAGGCTTGTCTTGAATGAGCAATTCTTGTGCCTCAGCATCCTGAGTAGCTGGGATTATAGGCATTCAACACCACACCCAGCTTACACCTCAGATTTAAAGAAACATCATAATTTGACAAATCCCTAACAGATAAGCCCCTTTTACTTTCTCTCTATCCATGCAGCTCCTGCCTGAAGAGTCACTAAGTCTCTTTTTCCAAGAATGTCATAAACAAGCTGCACAGGGCTTCAAGCTCTACATGCCACGTGGTCGGTACTGGAGGCTTCGTCTCTGTCCTGGTAACTTCTTATCCCAGCTTCTACTTACAGGGTCCCTGGAGGTAACAGTATCCCAACCTCTACAAATACTGGCTCCGTACCACTGTCTCCATCCTTGTCCTGACTTTCTGTGCCCTCCCTTCCTGAAAGCCTACCCTCTTCTCACAAATACTCTACTGTCTCACATCCTGTCCTTTCTCTTCTCTCACTCCAGAACTTCCCCGTGTTCCTAGTGAGTATGCTGGGTTGGTAGTCCGCACTGTACTGGAGCCTGTGTTGCAAGGATTGCAGGGATTATCACCCCAAGCCCAGGCCCTTGCTTTGGGTCAGGCGCTGACAGCCATCCTAGGTGCCTGGCTCGACCACATCCTTACCCATAGGATCCGATTCAGGTGGGGAGAAAAAAGAGTGGCAGGAGGAATGGAACTGGGAAAAAGGAAGGGTTAGAAGGGATAGAGCAGTTTGGAGAGGCACAAAGGTCAGGTGGTCACATTGTACCTGAACATTTAGCCTGCAGGGAGCACTGCAGCTCCGACAAGACTTTGGAGTGGTCAGGGAGTTGCTTGAAGAAGAGCAGTGGGGCTTGTCCCTGGAGCTTCGACAGACTCTGTTCATGCTCAGCATCTTCCAGCAGCTAGATGGAGCCCTGCTGTGTCTACTGCAGCAGCCCCTGCCCAAGGCTGGAGTCCACAGGAGGCCTCCCTGTTGCTGTGAGTCACTCCCCACCCCAACCCCAGGTTCTCCTAGCCCCTCCCTGACTGCTTTAAGTGACCCACAGCGCAGACTCCCCATTCAATTGATTTAGTATCTTCCTATAAGCCACCTGCATTCTACTCCTTTCTTGTTAGGTGTTTGTAACGAAGTCCAGACCACAGAATGGCCTGGCAGCACCCTCAACAGCCTGGAGAGCTTGGAGCCCCCTCTACGGCCTGGAGCACCCCCAGCCCAGACCACTCAGCTGCTAAGCACCCTGAGGGGAGGAGGACCTAGCCCTGAGGCTTACCTGGTGGGAAATCAGCAGGCTTGGCTTGCCCTAAGGCAGAACCAGCACCCCCGTTGGCAACTGCCTTTTCTTTCCTGCCTGAGGACCAGTCCTGAATCCTAAGAACCAAGAGCTCCCCATCTCTGACTGGAAAGGCCCAGATTTTTGGAAGTGCATATTAAAGAAGCCTAGAATTGGGAATTTGGGAGAAAGCATACATTAAGCTACATAGAGCCTGGAATCAGAAGCTGAATGCAAGGTCACTCCAGTGCCAGCAATCAAGAATAAAGGGCAAAACCAAAGGTTGGAACCTGAAGGTCAGCACCCTTGGAAGGGTCAGGGCTAGTTTCCCCTCAGTGAAGACATTGTAGGGATGGAAGTGGGAGGAGGGTTAGAGGTTGGATCTCAGGGTACAAGGAAAGGGAAAGCAATAGAAAACATGCTAGACGCTGTGTCCTCTTAAATCCCAGAAACCCGACTAAAACAGTTCATTCATGGGGAATCCCAAAGGTGGAATAAGGATTTCCACATGTGGATCAGTCCCAAGGGTTGTTTTATCCTGTACTCTCTTCCTCATTACTGTTTTCAGTCATTTAAGAATACTGGGTTGCAGGATCTTCATATTCAAGCTTTAGTTATTCAGTTACCTGAACGGGGTTAGCTCCTGGTAGGTAGATAATCCCTGCAGTGGCAATGTCCTTTCCTTGGAAGAAGACAATTTATGATGGTGTTAATCTAGATCTTGTACATCAGGATATGAAAGGGGAAATTCTGCAAAAGATGAATGTGTTTTCGTACAAAGGAATTTTGCACTATTTATGGTCTTCACTGTGGTACAAAAGAACTATTAACGATGGGTAGTATTTAGTGACCGCTTACTTTGGGCCCCTCTGTGCTCTGTGCCGAAACCATCCTCATCACCTCCCGGCCTTACTCTCGGGCTACAGAGCCCAAGCAGCAGTTAGGAGCCGGAGTAGGCTGTCGGCCACCGGAAATCTACTTTGCAAAGACTGCGGGTGATGCAACCACACAGCGATATCACTTCCGCGCGAGCGAGTCCTTCCGGGGCGGAGATCACCATGGCGGCGGCCTTTGCTCGGCTCGGGCTGCGATCCGTCAAGCAGGTACGGGTTCAGTTTTGCCCCTTCGAGAATAACGTGGAGTCGACGAGGTGAGGAGGATGTGGGTCGGGAGGGACTGCGTCTTCCCGTCTTTTAGCCTCCTCCGCCCGGCACTCACGCCGTTTTCCCACCGTAGGACCTTCCTCCAAGCAGTGAGCAGCGAGAAGGTCCGCTCCACCAATCTCAACTGCACGGTTATTGCAGACGTGAGGCACGACGGCTCCGAGCCCTGCGTGGACGTACTGTTCGGTGGGCTCCTTGTGGGAGACAGGCTAAAGGGGGCCGCAGGAAACCTTCAGCCCCAGCACTGCTGACTGGTTTGTTCCAATCTTCCCCAGGAGACGGGCATCGCCTGATAATGCGCGGCGCTCACCTCACCGCTCGGGAAATGTTCATCGCGTTCGCTTCCCACATCGAGGCCAGGAACCCAGCGGGGAGCCGGGACAAGCCAGGCGTTGGTACTGAACGCTGACAGCGCGGAAGAAACCCACAAGCAGATTTTGACCTGGGACTAGGACACTTAAGCGCGATTTCATCATTCAGGTCACTACCTGGAGGGCCACGGAGCAGGGTGGGATGGAGGAGCGCTGCCACTACAGTGCTTCGGAGCCGGGGGAGGGGGCAAGAGAAGATGGAATGAGAGGTTTGTACGACCTTGAATTTTTTTCTTTCTTACCATCACTTACAGCTTAATCCTCTTTTGGGGAGTACCGGGGATTGAACTCAGGAGCACTCAACCACTGAGCCACATCCCCAGCCCTACTTTGTGTTTTATGTAGACACAGGGTCTCACTGCGTTGCTTAGTGCCTCATTGTTGATGAGGCTGGCTTTGAACTCGCCATTCTCCTGTCTCAGCCTCCCAAACTGCTGAGATACAGGCGTAAGCCACCGGGCCCGGCTCAGCTTAACCTTTTTTAATATGGCTTTTTACATCACTCAAGGTACCCTTTAATCTTGTTTACCAAACGTGCTATTTCCTCAATCCTCAGCGTTCTATGTCATTAGCTTTTTTCCACTCTTAATTCACCTCCTTCTGTCCCTCTTGGATCCCCTCACCCCCAGGAACCATAAAGGCATAATACTCACATTTTTTTTTTTTTTTTTTTAATTCTTCCTGGGGCAACCCATCCTGTCATAACTTCAACCATCCTCTCTGGAGTAAAACTCTACATTTCTGTTTGGTTCTAATCCCAATTTCTGTGCTTTGGTCGGGTTACTTACTACCAGCTTCCTCCAATTGCCATCAACATTCTTTGTCTAAAATAGGATTAATTCCAGGAGGTGGCACAAACCTGTAACCCCAGTGACTGGGGAGGCTGAGGCAGGAGGATCACAAGTTCCAGGCCAGTCTCAGCAGTTTAGTGAGACCCTATCTCAAAATAATAAAATACAAAGGACTAAGATGTAGTTTAGTGGTAGAGTGGCCCTGGGTTCAATCTCCAGTACCAATAAATAAATAATTAAAAAGCTCTTGAGGGGCCGGGGTCGTGGCTCGGTGGTAGAGCGCTTGCCTAGCATGTGCGAGGCACTGGGTTCGATTCTCAGCACCACATATAAATAAATAAAGATCCATGAACAACTAATAAAAATTTTTTTTTTTTTAAAAAAAGCTCTTGAACTGGCCATTCCCATTTATTTTCTTGTGTCACTGTTGCATTCTCCTGCCTGGTGTTTATCCTAATCACTTTTGTTGCTAATTTGATTCTCCCAAAGCACATGGCTGCTTATTCCCCCCACTGCCTGTTTCAGTAAATGGTACCTGAAATAGTTTTTCATACTGGATTAACCCCCATCAGTGTACCTAATGAAATCAATTTAGGGAATTACATCAGCCTTTTAAAAAGTAAAATAAAAAGTATCAGTGTGGGGCTGGGGTTATGGCTCAGTGGTAGAGTGCTCGCCTAGCACACGTGAGGCACTGGGTTCAATCCTCAGCACACATAAGAATAAGATGATATTCTGGGGCTGGGATTATAGCTCAGCGGTAGAGCGCTTGCCTCGCATGCGTGAGGCCCTGGGTTCGATCCTCAGCACCACATACAAAGCAATAAAGACATTGTGTCCATCAACAACTAAAAAAAATATTTAAAAAAAAAAAAAAAGATGATATTCTGTCCACTTACAACTAAAAAAAATATTAAAAAAAAGTATCAGTGTCTGCCACATGGATAGGGAAGTTTTATTTTAGGAAACTTTAGTTTTAAGCATATAATCATATGAATGTGTGTATGTGTTATGTGTTTGCATGTACTGGGTTGCAATATATATGATATGCAGGAGGGGTCCCCTTTTATTTGTTTATTTTTTGGTACCAGGGAATGACCCAGGGGCTCTTAACCACCCAGCCACTTCCTTAGCTTCCTGCCCACACTTTTCCCTCAACCCTTTTTATTTATTTTGAGACAGTGTCTTGCTAAGTTATTTAGGGCCTTGCTAAATTGCTGAGGCTTGCCTGGAACTTTTGATCCTCATGCCTCAGCCTCTTGACTTTCTGGGATTACAAGCATGTGCCTCCATGCCAGCTTGGGTGCAGTATGGATTATTTCTTACTGTGGGTGTAGGAAAAAACAAAACTGAAAGCCCCTGTGCTATGGAAGAACTTTAGAAGGCTCAGCTATACAGTCAAAGATGTTAGACATTGGCTTCTATGCATTTTGTCATATACATTTTACATGACCCTCCTTCAATGTTACCTTTTCTCTGTCTAAAAGAGTGTGTCCCTACTCTTCATTCCCTTTAAAAAAGAAAACCACTTGGAAGCAATATAGTATACAACCAGATTGCCTGGGGTTGAAATATCACTTCTGCTTTAAGTAGCTGTGTGACTGGACAAATTACTTAATCCATCAGTGCCTGCTTTCCCCTTGTCAAATAAGGATAATAGTAGAAATGGACCTCTGTCCATGGGTTCTGTATACTTGGATTCAACCAATCTCAGATTGAAAATATTAGAGAAAAAAAGATTGCATTTGTACTGAACATGTGCAGACTTTCCCCTTGTTATTCCCTAATTAATACAGCATCACAGCTATCTGTATATATAGCATTTGCATTGTATAGGTATCAGTAAACTATACAGGAGGGTGTGTGTAGATTATATGCGAATACCTTGACATTATATATAAGAGATTTGAGCAGAGGCCTTTTTGTATAAGGGACTTTGAGGGGTCCTGGAACCAATCATCTGATAGGATGACTGCCTCAGAGGACTGAGAACATTAAATGAGTTAATATCTGTGAAGTGCCCACAATGTTGATGGGAGAATAATAAGTGCTATTACCTAAGAATTTATTCTAAAGTGGAAAGACTGACAACCTGGATTTGGTTCTCCAGCTCCATGATTAACTGTCTGTTAACATCTGCCTTGCACCTATAAAGGTGATTAGTTCTGGGATACAAAGATGAATAAATGAAACTTACGTATGTAATATATACTACAATAGAGATATGGACCAAGTACAATGATAGCAATGGGGCTAAGCATTAGGTTTGATTAGAAGGTGATTGTTGAGTAAGAAGTTTACCAGTGGGGAGTGGGGCCAGAATTCAGATTATAGTGAAATATAAATGAGCATGTTACATAAAGCATTAGTTTTATACAATAAGTTTCTGTGGGAAGTATGACAATAGGTAAAAGAGCATAAGGATATAGAATAATCTGTGCATTATTATTAAAAGAGCAGAGGATGTGCATAGCATGGGAAATCCCTGCACCCCCCCCCCCAAAAAAAAAGTGTAGAATAGGGCTTTCATTTAGGATGAGATGGGCTTATGTACAAAAATAGCTTTTATGTTGCACTGTTGGTGAGAAGCAAGTTACTGAATCTAAGTTACATTTCTGCGCCGCCATAAAAGGTAATGCTGATGTTTCTGGGTCAACCCTGAGGTACAGATACTACCTCCTTCCTACAGCCTTTGCTGACATAGACAAAAGCCATCCTCTCCCTAAGCTCCTCTGCTTCCTAGATTGTTGAGAAGAAAGTGCCTTCTATAAATACAAGTACCACTATTATGGTCTTTCTAGGGGTCATCTAGATAAAATAGTAGGCTACAGGGCTGGGGATGTAGTTTAGTGGCAGAGCACATGCCTAGTGCATATACTAGGCCTTGGATCCAATCCCCAGCACCAGTGGGGAGAAGGGGTGGGAGGGGACTGTAGGCTGGAATTGTAGGCCAACTACACAGGATCTCTTAAATATACTTACGTCTGGTTCCAGACGTAGCGGGAACCAGACCCCAGGCTTCCCTTTGAGTCCACTTTCAACTCTCCTGGAGGACAAAAGGTACTGGGTGTGAGTCAGGTGATCCAACTTAATTCAGGTACATCTGGGTTAAAAGCTAGACAGGTCCCAGCTCTGTGGCCTAGGCCAAGTTGTAAAGTTGTATCTTTAGCCGGGCACGGTGGCACAAGTCTGTAATGCCAGCACTTTGGGAGGCTGAGACAGGAGAATGGCGAGTTCAAAGCCAGACTCAGCAACGGCAAGGCGCTAAGCCACTCAGTGAGACCCTGTCTCTACATAAAACACAAAATAGGGATGGGGATGTGGCTCAGTGGTCGAGTGCCCCTGAGTTCAATCCCCAGTACCAAATAAAAAAAAATAAAGTTGTATTTTCTAGGCCTTGATTTTCTGCCACTTGATTGGGGCGGGGCAGCTATCAGTAAAACATTTAGGCTAACTTCTCAGGTTAATATATAATAGTTACTTTTTTTAAAAAAAGCTCAAAGTAAGATTGGTTTTCTCCACTAGCCTGTAGACTCCGTGAGCGCTCCGGATAAGCGCTGACCCAGTGAACTGTCCCTTCCCGAGGCCCACCGGGGTAATTGGCCCCTTCGCCCCGCTGGCGACAGCGGTTCCGGAATGGGGGGACTTGACCTGACGTGGCGGGGCGGGACTTCCGGTGCGAGAGGACCTGAAACGGGAGGCGCGGGCCCACTGTCGCTGACAGGACCGTGGCTGCTGGGAGAGGCGAGGCAGGACCCGGGCGCCAGTGCCGCCCGTCTGCGCTCGGGCAACGTCCTCGGTGCTAGGATGGCTCGAGGCGAGCGGCGGCGTCGCGCAGGACCCGCTGAAGGGGCGCGGGCAGTAGACAGGGAAGCTCGAGTCGGCCCAGGGCGACGGGACGGCCGGGACGGCCGGGCCCGTGGCGCCGCCGGGGGAGCGGCTCTGACCGTGGTGGTTCTGGCTCTGGCTCTCGCCCTGTCGGGGCGCTGGGTGCTGGCGTGGTACCGTGCACAGCGGGCGGTCACGCCACACTCCGCGCCCCCAGCACTGTCCCCCGACTCCTCTAACCCCGCGGTGGCCCCGGACCTCTTCTGGGGCACCTACCGCCCTCACGTCTACTTCGGCATGAAGACTCGCAGCCCGAAACCCCTCCTCACCGGTAACTGGGCCCCGGGGCGGGCAGACAGGCACACTCTTAATCTGGGCGTCCCAGCTTCCCGCCAGAGCAAGGGTGGGGAGGAGTGGAGCAGGAGTTAAGAATAAGGATGACCCTAAAGTTCTTGGAGACCCAGAGGGACAGGTCCCCCGCTCTCTCTTTGACTTACGTGGCCATTCTACCCCCAGGACTGATGTGGGCGCAGCAAGGCGCCACCCCAGGGACCCCTAAGCTCAGGCACACGTGTGAGCAGGGAGACGGCGTGGGTCCCTATGGCTGGGAGTTCCACGACGGCCTCTCCTTCGGGCGGCAACACATCCAAGATGGGGCCTTACGGCTCACTACTGAGTTCGTCAAGAGGCCTGGGGGTCAACACGGAGGGGACTGGAGCTGGAGAGTGACTGTAGAGCCTCAGGTCAGGGCCTCAGAATACCCTTTCCTCAGCCCAGACTCCCTCAATCTTTCCCTTGCTGCCAGCAAATGCAGTCTGTTGGGGGTTAACAGCAGGGGCAATGAGTCTGGCCGCCTGGTTTGAATTCTGTCTTAAACACCTGTCTGTATGACTGTCTATTTACCACCCCAAAGCTTTGATGTCCTTGTTGGTAAAGCAAAGATAATAGTAATACCGAACTCACAAGATTGTAAGAATTAAAGTAATCTGTGTACGGTTCTTAGTGTAGGACATAGCACAAAGTATTCTATTATTTCCCAGAGAACTCTGTAAGGCTCATCCTACCGGGTGTATCTGTTTAGCCTCAGTGACTCAGCACTGCCAGACGTATATTGTTTAACATGTTACTCCTGCCTGGGATGCCTTTCCCTCACTAAGGCTGATTCTCAAGAAAGACTGCCAATTTAATGCTGATTTTCTTTTTTCCTTGTTCTCCTTGGTCCCCCAGGCCTCAGGTACCTCTGCCCTCCCTTTGGTTTCCCTTTTCTTCTATGTGGTAACAGATGGCCAGGAAGTCTTACTCCCAGAGGTTGGGGCAAAGGGGCAGTTGAAGTTCATCAGTGGGCACACCAGTGAACTTGGTGACTTTCGCTTTACACTTTTGCCCCCAACCAGTCCAGGGGACACTGCCCCCAAGTATGGCAGGTAACTCAGGGAAGAAAGTGGGTGGTTTGGATGCTGACTTAACCCAACTTGTTTCTCTCATCCTACTTTCTTTCCACCAGTTACTTCCTGTCTCACCAGTCTCCATATTCCCGGTATTAAGACCTCTGATCCCTGATCACCTCATATTTCCCTTTATAATCCCCACCCACCTCTTCCTGAATATTAATTTCTATTTCTCTTATCTTCAAGCTACAATGTCTTCTGGTCCTCCAACCCAGGATTGCCCCTGCTGACAGAGATGGTGAAGAGTCGCCTAAATAGCTGGTTTCAGCATCAGCCCCCAGGGGATTCTCCTGAACGCTACCTCGGCTTGCCAGGATCTCTGAAGTGGGAAGACAGAGGCCCAAATGGGCAAGGGCAAGGACAAGGACAGTTCTTGATACAGCAGGTGACACTGAAAATCCCCTTTTCCATGGATTTGGTGTTTGAATCTGGCAGTGCCCAGGCAGGAGGAAACCAAGCCCTGGGGCAGCTGGCAGGCAGCCTGCTGACCCAGGCCCTGGAGAGCCATGCTGAAGCCTTTCGAGAGCGCTTTGAAAAGACCTTTCAGCTAAAAGAGAAGGGCCTGAGTCCTGGGGAGCAGACTTTGGGTCAGGTTGCCCTCAGCAGCCTCCTTGGTGGGATTGGCTACTTCTATGGACAGGGTCTGGTATTGCCAGACACGGGGGTGGAAGGGTCTGAGCAGAAGGTGGACCCAGCCCTCTTTCCACCTCTCCCTCTTTTCTCAGGGGTACCCTCCAGGTCATTCTTCCCACGAGGCTTCCTTTGGGATGAGGGCTTTCACCAGCTAGTGGTCCAACGGTGGGATCCCCACCTCACACGAGAGGTCCTAGGCCATTGGTTGGGGTTGCTCAATGCTGATGGATGGATTGGGCGGGAGCAGATACTGGGGGATGAGGCCCGAGCCCGGGTGCCTTCAGAATTCCTGGTGCAACGGGCAGCCCATGCCAACCCCCCAACCCTCCTTTTACCTATTGCCCACATGTTAAAAGGTGGTGACCCTGCTGACTTGACCTTCTTACGCAGGGCCTTTCCCCGCCTGCATGCCTGGTTCTCCTGGCTCCATCAGAGCCAAGCAGGGCCAGTGCCACTCTCTTACCGCTGGCGGGGCAGGGACCCAGCCTTGCCTACTCTACTGAACCCCAAGACATTGCCATCAGGGCTGGATGACTATCCCCGGGCTTCACATCCTTCAGCAACTGAGCGGCACCTGGACCTGCGATGCTGGGTGGCACTGGGTGCCCGTGTGCTATCTCAGCTTGCAGAGCAGCTAGGGGAGACTAAGGCAGCTGCTGAGTTGGGCACACTGGCTGCCTCACTGGAGGCAGAGGACAGCTTGGATGAGCTGCACTGGGCTCCAGAGCTAGGAGTCTTCGCAGACTTTGGGAATCACACAAAAGCTGTACAGCTGAAGCCTAGGCCCCCTCAGGGGCTAGTTCGAGTGGTGGGCCGGCCTCAACCCCGCTTGCAGTATGTGGATGCCCTGGGCTACGTTACTCTTTTTCCCTTCCTGCTGCGGCTTCTGGACCCCAACTCACCCCACCTCGGACCCCTGCTGGATGTTCTAGCTGACAGCCGCCATCTCTGGAGCCCCTTTGGTTTGCGCTCCCTTGCAGCGTCCAGCCCCTTTTATGGCCAGCGCAATTCAGAGCATGACCCTCCCTACTGGCGGGGTGCTGTGTGGCTCAATATCAATTACCTGGCTCTGGGAGCACTCCACCACTACGGGCACCTAGAGGGTCCCCATCAGACCCAGGCTGCCAAGCTCCACAGTGAGCTCCGTGCCAATGTGATAGGCAATGTGTGGCGGCAGTACCAGGCTACAGGGTTTCTGTGGGAACAGTACAGTGACCGGGATGGGCATGGCATGGGCTGCCGCCCTTTCCATGGCTGGACCACCCTAGTCTTACTGATCATGTCTGAAGACTACTGAACAGGGATATGGGAGTAAAGCCAAGCCACTCATACCACTCTGAATCTGGAAGTACAAGGTCTCTTGCTGCCCAGCTCCTCAAATACCAGTAATTCAAGCCTTCCTCAGCTCATCTCAGGTGTATCCTTACTGTGTCACCCCACTCAGTACTGGGGTGAATGTGAACTCAGAATCTATTTTTCTAAATAAATGGGAAAAAACGAACCAAACTCTATTGCATTTGCCCACTTTGCTTCAAATCTTAGCTCAGTACGGGTTTCAGGGCTACCTATCTTCAGGGAAGGTGAAATAAATGGCTATAACTTATCTCCTTCAAACCCAGGCATATCAAACGCAATGCAGCAAATTGAGTTCTAGTCCACCCAAATCCACAAGCAGCTGGTTCACATCTCTTTAATGAGATCAAAGGCTCTTGTGTATATCTTGGGGGAGGGCAAAGCTAGCACAGTCCCCCAGTACTGCCCCTCTCCTCAGGGCTCCAGCCCTTTCAGGCAGATTCTAGGAGGGCAGGGAGGAACCAAGGAGGAATTGAGGCCAGGGCTGTTTGTGGTGGGCCCAGTGACCCACCTACCTTCTCAAAACTACTTATGGGATGTCCCCTTCACTGGAAGCCAGTCCCATGGGAGAGACCTGTGGCATGGGATCTGGGGGCAGTGTACAAGGGGAGTGGTCCTCCAGATCTGGTGGGATGGCACTAGCCCTCACCTCCTTGATTGGCTCACCCTCACTGGAATCAGGACAAGGGCAGAGCTCGATACCCGAGTCACCAGTCAGGCGACGATAGCGGCAAGAGGGAGGTGTGTGGGCTGGGCTGACCCCTGCCCCAGGCTCACTCTCCTGATGAGGGGGGGCACTCTGGTGGGAGGAAACACCTTCCACATTTGTCCCCTCGCAGTGGGCAGGGCAGTTGGATGCAGAGGAACAGCAGGTGCATTCACTGGAAGCAGTTAAGGGGTGGCCTGGGGCCATAGTATAAGGAGGTGGTGGTGTGCCTGGGCGGTGAACCACATCCTCATAGGCTGGGGGTTTGAAGGCGCTGAGGAGGCCTGCAGGGAAGAGAATAGCACAGTTGAAGGCAATCAGGCATGGAGAAGTGATCTCACATTTGGGAAAAGGGATCTTTGAAATATGTGCAAAAGGGAATGTGGGATGAATGATTCAGGGTCCTGGTTTGGGAAGGGCCACTGGCAGTGAGCCCAGAGCCTCAAGTCACTCACGAAGGTCAAGCAGTGAACCGGCAGGGACAGGGCCAGTCCCGTGGCATGCCCCATGGTAGGCCAACAAGTTGATCTCACGCTGCCGCTGCTGTTGTTGCAGCCGTAGTTTAGCTCGTCGGTGGCGGAAGGCGCAACAACAGCTGAAGAGGATGAGGACAGTCCAGAGCAGCCAGAACCCTGCAGGAGGCAAGGAAGGAGTGTCTTAGATACCTCCCATTCACAGAAGGGTCCTTGAAGGCTGGAATTCCAGGGTCCAAGGGAGGGGGGGCAGAGGGACCTGAGAATAGCCCTCAAAGAGACTCACACCAGAGCTCATAGTAGTACGTGCAGCAGCCAGTCTCCCCACAGCAATGACCACTCTCACAGAGGTAGGGCTGGTTGTTCACTCCTGGGCACAGCTCTCGAAGCTAGGGGCAAGGAGGCATTTGAACTAAGGAAGACTCTAGTTCCAGGCACTGCCCACCCCCACCTCCTTCATGCACATATATACAATTCCACCCATAAGCCAAGTTCAGCTTGGAAAGATGGGGGGAGAGAGGTATGCTGGGGGAAGTTTTCAAATATCTGAAAGGCTATCGATGTGGCAGAGAATTTGGAACAGCAAGAAATTAGTGCAGTCTAGAAAACAAACACAAAAGTCTTGACAACAAAGAGGAAGATTTTAGCTCTGCATACTGGAGACTTATACTAGGAGGTCTGGCCCCACAAGGTGCTTTCTGTTAAGGCAGTGTTTGGGCAGAAGAGAGAAGCCAGTCTGAGCTCTCTCTCAGAAATTTAAGGCCATTTCCAAAGCTAAAATACCTTCATCATCTCTCATGGCCTGCTACCCCCCAACCCCAAGCTGAATCTTTCCACCCCTGGGACTCAGGCTCCCTAGGGTAGAGGAGGGGCAGTGTGAGACCCAGAGCAGTGCTCCCAACCAGATGGGATTGCTGTGGATGATAAAGGATGGCATCCAGGGCGCGAGTCTGGGTTCCAGCTCTTCTCCAGATTGCTCCCTCAAGAGAAGACGCTGCCGGACTCTGTTGTGACAATAGGCACATTAAAAAAAAAAAAATCACAAATAACTGTTTCAAGACAAAGGGAGTCTCCCTGGGGCCTCACTATGCCTCTGGTCACTGGAGAGCCACTGCAAGCTTCCACTGCGGCCACGGGATGGGGTCTATGAGGCTGCAGTTTAAGTCAACTGCGTCTACATTACAAAGTTTAGACAAAGAGAGGGACATGTTTAGGAACTTCACAGTACCTTTGGCTCTGTGAGTTCCTCTCCCACGCCCCCCGCCCCCAACAGGGTCAGGAAAGGGGAAAGAGAAATAAATGGCTGTCATGATAGGCTTTTGGAGCTGTTGGGATACCTGCTGTTGCGGCGCCTGAAGTGCCCCCCAGGCCTCCTCGCTGCCGTTCCCGCTGCTGGCCCGAGCCATGCCTCCACCTACAGCCCCCTGAACACCACAGCCTCCTCTACCGCCAGCTGCCCCGCCCCTGCCACCTCTGCTGCCACCGCCATGGTCCCTGCCCGGCCCATGTTCGCTGCCGCCACCATCACTCCGCGGCCGGAGCTTCCATCCGGGGAGAGCTCCGCCAACTAGGACCCAGGTTGGCCTATCCAACCAATCAGCATGTTCCTTCCATGGACGAGCCAATAGGAAATCATCAGCGATTTCTCCCTGTAACCAATCCCCAGAAAAGACTCCGCCGCTCTCCCACACAACAAGAGCTTGCACAGACAAAGAGTGGGGGAAGGTTCGACCAAGGACCCTGACTGACAGCGACAATAGCCAATATGGACAACAGAACAGGCTTTGACTTATCAACCAATGAATGCCGCCCAGAAGAGCAAAGTTCCTGCTGATTGGTCTGAGTCAGGTTTTCCGGATGACGCCAAATGCCGAAACACCACAGGTAATCCCGCTGAAACAGGCGATGTTCTGAAAGTCAACCCGAGTCCAAGCGTGGAGCCGCTGGACTCCTTTCAGTGGTTTCCAAGCCCAGGAAGGGCAAGGTGTGTGTACCGGAGATTGGTCTGTCCATATACCACTCCCCCAAGTCCATACAAGCTGAGGCACTGGATGAAATTTAATAGGGTAGGGAAGACACTGAAAACCAAGCGTGGGAGAGAGCGCAGAGTCCAGGTTTGGTAAGGGCCTTACGTAGCCAAAAGAGGGGATCCAGGGCCCTCAGGTCCCCCAAGCCGCATCTGCAGGTTGATGCGATAACACTGAAGGCTGCAGAGCGCCTGGCCCGTGCGGGAGCAGGCGTACCGGCGCGGGTGAGGGCAGCCGGGGACAGAGCAGCGTGGAGGTGGGCTTGTTGGAGCTGGACGCTGAGACACAGCCGCGGGGGCGGGGACACCAGGTGGGAAGGAAAGAGTGGAACCCTGTGCCCCGCTGCTGTAGCGCACCATGGGGGCCGGGGCTGCGGCCCGCCCTCCCCGCCGCTCGCCCCGCGCGGCCCCCCGACCTCCCCGCCCACTGGGAGCCGCAGTCTTGGTGAGGCGCTCGATTGTCTGGTTCTTGTGCTCCTCCGCTCGCCGCGCAGCCTGCAGTCGCCGCTTGCGCGCCCGCTCCTCGCGCTTCAGCAGCATCTCCTCGGTGAGGGCAGGGGCCGGGCAGCCCCCAGCGACAGGCAGCGGCATCATCGGGGAAGGCTGACTCCGCGCCTTCTGGAGCAGAGCTCGCTGTGGACAGAGAAGGAGTGGCGTCTGAAAATGGAGCAAGAGGGAGTTGGGAGGCCTGCCAGGTCCAGAGCAGGGACAGAGGGGCCATGGAACGAACGTAGGATCTTGAAGAATGCAGACCTTGGGAGAAGGGAAATTAAAGAGCACCCTCTCCTGGGGCCCTTAATACTGCCTCTTCCCAGGACTCTCCTGATATTCAGGTTTAGATTCTCGACTCTCAACTCTCCAGGAAAAAAAACACATTAGTAATATTACCTGTCTGCCCTATGTACCAAAACTCTGCCACTCTTCTAGAGGTTTTTTTGTTTTTTATCTTTTTATCTTAATAGATAGCATCAACTGGGTAACTGCTCAAGCCAAAAACTCAGGGTTACCCATGATTCCATTTTTCATCAGATATCTATTTCCAAAGTCTATTCAGCATTCATTTGATTTCTCCGTTTCTACTTTAATCTTGATTCAAATCACCACCATTTCTTAGCTTCCTAACTAGTCTCCCTGCTTCTATCACTTAAGACTCATTCTCCACACAGAAACTAAAGTAATCTATTAAAATGCAGATTCAGTGTTATTACTCTGCATACAATCCATCAGTGGCTTAAGCCACATTTTTTCTTCTCCTTTACTCTGCTGGGTAAGTTCCAGTCTCAGGGCTTTGCACCTACTGGCCCCTTTGCCTGAAGAACTCCTCTGGTATTGGAAATATCTCTTCAAAGAGGCCTTCCCTGATGACTACACCTAATGTCTCCTTGCCACTTTCTATTTTCATTACACTTATCTTTTCCTTGTCATAAACTGTAGAGCATTTTGCTCCCAACACACACACACAGTCTATCAGCTCCATGAAAACAGAAACTTTGTCTTTTCTCCCCCATTGATGTCCCCATTGCCTAGCAAAGTGCTTAGAACACTGCAAGTTCCCAATATACATTTGGTGAGTAAATAAAGAATGAAATTAACTTACTTGTCGAGCAGTGAGCAACCGCTCATTGATTTCCTTCTTGAGGTCTCCATTGTCATCCAGCTCCCCCTTCTCCAGAGCATCCAGCCACCTCTGTTCCTCTTCTTCCTCTTGGCCCCCTAACCCCCCTGACAGGTCCCGCAGTGGGGAGGGGGACAGATTACTGTCTTCATCTGGGAAGGAAAGTTGGAGAGATATAAGTAGAATTGTTCAGATGGGGGCCCGTTTTGCCAAGTTAATTCTAGGACATTAAAAATTCTCACCTACTTCAGAACCAATGCCCTTACTCAGGTATAATGAAAAAACCCAGTTTCCCCACCTCCAGATCCTTCTCACCCAGCCAAGCTCTGTATTGCTCCAAGGGGACTCCTTCCATAGGTTCCTCTTCATTATCCACAACCATGAGAGGAGAGGGTGAGCGAGGGCCCTCAGGGATCACAGTGAAGGTAGGAACACTGCAGAAAGACAATACTTACTCTGTAAAGTGACCAAGTGTCTCCTGCTCAGTGGATACATAACAGCCTTCCCTACACCGTTGGGTTCTTGCTGCCTAAAGCTGTGACTTGAAATCACAGTGTCTATCTTCTAGAAAGCCCAGCCAGCTTCTACCTTCACCTCCTAAAGTTCCCCAAGGAAACTCCAGAACCTTTTGGCCTCACCTCTTGGTGCCTAGGACCTGCCCGCCCAGCTTAATTTTGAGTTTGAGCTGAGGCTTGGCAGGAGATGGCTGTGTCGGCCCGGCCTCCTCTTCCTGATGGTGTTTCTTCTTGTGCTTTTTCTTGTGCTTCTTGTGCTTTTTCTTGTGCACTCCGTGGCCATGGGCACCGGCTAGGCTCAACTCCAGCGCTTCCCCTGCGGAAGGAGAGCCTGTCAACAATGTTCGGCCAAACTGTGGCAGAGGAAACCCTTAATAACCTAATACTCATAAGGGGGACCCACTCTTCCTGCAGTACTAGCTGTTACCATAACGACAGTGCCGCCTTTCTTCTTCCCACCTGTGGCAGAGTACTCAAGACGCTCCAAGAAGCATAAAGAACTCCTTTTCCAAGAAGGCCCAAGTTTGATCGGCCAATGCTTACCCGGCTCGGGAGCCTCCATAGCCCCTGAGGTGCTCCCGCGCCGCCACAGCTTACTCATGCGGTCCTCTAAGGGAAAAGGTCTGGAAATGGTCGGGAAACCTGCAGACATGCCTTTTCCGCCCCGCGGAAGTACTGACCCCGCAAAATAATCCTCTACTTCCGGTGTGGGGCAACCATGCTTGTGCGGGGCACGCTTTGCAGCCAAAATTCTCCCTGGGAAACAACGATCCTCTCAACAAAGTTCCGGACCCTTTGAGACCAGAACCGCCCAAAGGGGCATGGTTTTCTCTTCGCTCCGCCTCCCCACACGATTCCAGAACTCAACGCCGGCGAGTCAATTATTACACTCAAGCTTAGTAAACATTTACCCCAGACCAAGTGTGGGAGCTAGGTAAAGAGGATACAAAGGTGAATATGAACACTGACTCTTCTCTAGAGGAGCATAGAGTTCGGTAGAAGAATGCATAAGAAAGTTCATTGCCAGCAAGATGCTTAACAGCGTTAAGTGCCTCAGGAGCCCAGTAACTGGAATTTAAGCCTAAATTCTCATCGGTAGGGAAATGGAAAATGAATTATGGTGTACCTGTACAATTTAGAACACCACGTTGC
Organism: Geosciurus inauris; assembly: GCA_004024805.1. Taxonomy (NCBI): domain Eukaryota; kingdom Metazoa; phylum Chordata; class Mammalia; order Rodentia; family Sciuridae; genus Geosciurus; species Geosciurus inauris. The sequence continues at coordinate 61,471 of PVHX01001453.1, forward strand.
TAAGAAAAGTTGAGCGATGTAAAGACTGACACAGAATTTAGATTCCAGTGATTTGTACCACTTGGAAACAACCTAAGGACCCTAATAGGACATCAAAAATTAGTTTGGAGCCGGGCGCGGTGGCGCACGCCTATAATCCCAGCACTTTGGGAGGCTATGACAGGAGAATGGCGAGTTCAAAGCCAGCCTCAGCAAGGCGAGGTGCTAAACAACTCAGTGAGACCCTGTCTTTACATAAAACACAAAATAGGGCTGGGGATGTGGCTCAGTGGTCACATACCCCTGAGTTCAATCCCCCGTACCAAAAAAAAAAAAAATTAGTTTGGGGGATTTTTGTCCCTGCAGCACTATCGCATTTTATGTTTCTGGCATGAAGGAAGCGGAGTCTTTACCTGGTAGATTTATTGTAGTGGGCACCTATCTCCCATTGCCTCTGGGACGTCACTCAGTGAAGGTCGGTGGAGTCGCAGAGCTAAAGAAAACAAAACATTAGTGACAAATAGCCCAAGGTACTACAGATGGTCTTGCTATGCTTCCTAGACTGGCCTCAAACTCCTGGGCTCAGACGATCCTCCTGCCTCAGACTCCTGAGTAGCTGGAACTACAGAATAAGACTGATTTTGTGAGGAAATGAAGCTATGTATTTCAGTTTTAGAAGACCTGGGTCTGCTGTATTGAAAAATCCCGTTTCTGGTCCCTTTAGGAATGATAGAAATAAAAGCAAATGAGTCGTCTTGCTAGGTATGGGTATTAAGATGATTTACAGTAATAAGAATGGCTTCTGCTTGCTTCACAACTGAATCTGAATGAGGGGAGATAAGGAGAGGTACTGGTAGTAGCAGAATGATGAATAATAAAGATAAAGCCACTAGTTTGGAAGAGATTATGAGTATCATTTAAATTATATATAATTATATATATATAGTCATATAAATTATATATTTCTTTAGGAAATATATGCATATTATAATAATATATAAATATTATAATACATATATAATAATTATATAAATATTATATAATAAATTAAATTTATTATTATGTAATCAAGCCCTCTGAGATTATTTTCCTTTCACATATTATAGATGTAAAAACTGATGTTTCACTAAGAGCCTACTTCCTAGACTTGGTTTGTGTTGTTCTAATGTGTGCTGTGAAATCTCGAATATTACAACTTTGAAATCAGAATAACTGGCCACAAAGCCAATATATGATTGAAATTTTAAAAATAGCAAATGCATTCTTTGATCTAGAATTACGAGAGTTTTTTTAAAACATCACCACCTAGGTTTATTGACTTTGTTTTCACTATTTTAAAAAATTGTTACATTGAATTCTACTTTTTAATGTAAATCACTCAGGTTTTCTTAGGCTTTTTTTTTTTTAAGTTTTGAAATACTGGCTTTCTTATCTTGTTAAAAGAATTGTTATGGTAAACCTGAAAAACTGAAACATGTCTTTCCCAAATAAACAGCAGATTACAAATGAGCCAGCTTCAGGATCATATATAGAAGTAATTAGCTATAAAGCCGGGCCGGATGGCCCAAGCCTGTAATCCCAGCACTTAGGGAGGCTGAGACAGGAGAATCACAAATTCAAAGCCAGCCTCAGTAATGGCGAGGCACTAAGCAACTCAGTAAGACCCTGTCTCTACATAAACCACAAAATAGGGATGGGGATGTGGCTCAGTGGTCGAGTGCCCCTGAGTTCAATCTTCAGTACCAAAAAAAAAAAAAAGGAAGGAAGGAAGGAAGGAGGGAAGGAGGGAGGGAGAGAGGGAGGAAGGAAGGAAAGAATTAGCTATGAAGTTTGCAGGGCCAATGGTATAACTCAATGATAGAGCATGCTAATGCTCAAGCAGTGTCTGCAGGACCACTTGAGGAAGAAGGAACAATAACAACAGCAAAAGTCATGATGATAAGTTTACAGATACTAGTCTGAGGAAATAGACAAATCTTATCCGGTACAAAGGCAACTGAGGTGGACTCTTTAAAATATGCAGGAGTGTGGAGACTAAAAGGAGATCTTTAGTCAAAGATTTTATTTTAGTGAATTAATTGCATCCTATACAGACAAACCTAAGCAAACCTGGAAAAACATACTTTAAATAGCAAAAGTATTTTTACATATGTCCATGAAGTTTATATTTTTTGGTAAACAGATCACAAGAAGAGAAATGGAAGTTGGCAAATTCAGTAAAGGGCCAAATAGTAATTATTTTAGACTTTATTAAAAGTAGTCATAGACTGAATATGCCAGTATTCCATTAAAATTTACTTAAGAAAGCAGGCAGTGAGCCACAGTTTTCAAATCCTGGGGGAAAAAAAAGTTGGGGGCTGGAAATACAGCTCAGTGGTAGAGTGCCTGCCTAGCATGCATGAGGGTTCAATCTCAACTTGTGGTGGCACACTCCTGTAATCCCAGCAACTGCGGAGGCTGCAGCTGGAGGATCCTAAATTCAAGGTCAGTCTTTCAGCAAAAACAAAAGGGACAGGGAAGTTGCTTAACATTAGAGTGCCCCTGGGTTTAGTTCCCAATACCAGGGGAGAAAATGAAACAAAACTAGGTAGATTTGTGTGTGCTGATAAATTTTGAAAGTTTCAAGATAATGTATTTCAATTTTTAAAGGTATAATACACTAGTATATACATAGAAAAATTGAAGATGTATTCTTTAGAATTGGGGTTATAGCCAGCATGGTGGATTCATGACTATAATTAATCCCACTGACTTGTGAGTGTGAGGCAGGATATCAAGCTCAAGACCAGTTTCAGCAATTTAGCAAGACTTATCTAAAAAATAGATGATAGATAGATAGATAGATAGATAGATAGATAGATAGATAGACAGACAGACGAGTGATAGATAGATAAGGGGCTGAGGATGAGCTCAGTGGTACAGTGCCCCTGGGATCAATCCTCAGTGCATAAAAAAGAAGAATTTGGGGGCTGGGGTTGTGTGGCTCAGTGGTAAAGCGCTTGCCTCATATGTGTGAGGCACTGAGTTCAATTCTCAGCACCACATATAAATAAATGAATAAAATAAATATCCACCAACAACTAAAAAATATTTTTTAAAAACACAGCTTAAGAAAAAATTGGGAGTTGGGGAACTTTTACTATATAGGTCTGTAATGCACTTTCCCATTTGTAATTTAGGAATACACAATACTTATATGTTTACATATATAATGTGTACAATGCAAAGAAAGGAAAGAACTTATTCAAGAGACATTTCTTTTTTTTCTTTCTTTTTTTTTTTTTTTTGGTACTGGGGATTGAACTCAGGGGCACATCCCCAGCCCTATTTTGTGTTTTATGTAGAGACAGGGTCTCACTGAGTTGCTTAGCGCCTCGCCGTTGCTGAGGCTGGCTTTGAACTCGCGATTCTCCTGTCTCAGCCTCCCTAAGTGCTGGGATTACAAGCGTGAGCCACCGCGCCCAGCTCAAGAGACATTTCAATGCAAAAAATTATCAAGAATCAATGTGCAGGTGTATGTGGGAATTGAGTAAGAAGTCAATGTAGTAGAGTGATTAAGAGAATAAACTTCGGAGTCATATAAGTCTATTATTGGATCCCAGTTCCACCATTTATTATCTGTACAACCTTGGACTCAAAGCTATTTAATATCTCTGAATCTCAGATTCTAGTACTGTAAAATGCAATAAAGTAGCATTGACTTCATAGGGTTCTTTGAAGGAATAAAGCAAATCAAGAATGCAAAGTAGGGTAGTATTGGCACACAAAAGAGGTTTCTAGCAAATAGTAATTGTAATAATGATAGTGAATGACTGTCAGGTTTCTAGGTAAAGTATGTAGAGAGAAATTTTCATTTTTTCTATTTTTATTTATTTATTCATTTTACTACTAGAGAGAACCCAGGCACTTGCACATTCTAGGCAAGTGCTCTATCACTAAGTTACATTCCCTTCCCTTTTTTTAAATTTTATTTTGAGACAGGGTCTCCCCAGGTTATCCAGGATGGCCTTGAACTTGCAATTCTCCTGCCTTGGCCTAACAGGTAAGCTGAGATTACGGGCATACACCACTGCTTTCAGCAGTTGGTGTTTTCAATATGGAAGAGAACAAAAGAAGCAAAGCAATAAGAAAGGAATCATTTCATTTTGCCTAAGATGAATTTGAAATGCCTGTGGGAGTTCCTCAGTGAACACAGAATAGCTGAGAGAAGTAAACACTGAAGGTGTGAGTGAGGATGACATCAATATAATAATGGAGGTCCCCAAGGGATGGAGGCACATAAGAAGAGTCCAAAAAGTACAAGTAGATGAAGAGGAAAAGGACCAGGAAAAGAACCCAATGAACAGCTGTCCTGGACAGGCAGACAGAAGAGCCAGGCAAGGTTGAGAAAAGGAGGTCAGATCAACTGAAGCTGTGACCAACTGTGTGCAGTCCTGCAGGGGCAGGTGGAACTCTGAGGACAGGATGCATTTTAGGAAGCTTTGAAGGCAATGTTTCTGTGTCACTGGGAGTTAAAATGAAGAATCACTCATAGTTAGCAGTTGGAAAAGACCTAAGAATTTGTAACTTGCTTTCATATGGTTCTTTCTTTTCTTTTTTCTTTTTCTGGTGGCCCTGGAGGTTAAACCCAGGGATGCTTTACCATTGAGCCACATCCCCACCCCTTTTTGTGTTTTTTATTTTGAGACAAGGTGTTGCTAGGCTGTTTAGGGCCTTGCTAAGTTGCTGAGGCTGGCCTCACACTTGCAATCCTCCTGCCTCAGCCTTCCAAATTGCTTGGATTACAGGCATGTACCACCAGGCCCCACTCACGGCTTTTTCCACCTTGACCCTCATGATAACTCTGGAAGGGAGATACTATTTTTTATTAATTTATTTATTCTACTTAGGTATATGACAGAAGAATGCATTTTGATTCATTGTACTCAAATGGAGCACATCTTTTCATCTCTCTGGTTGTACATGATATAGAGTTACACCATATGTGCTGTCATACATGAACCTAGGGCAATGATGTCCATCTCATTCCACCATCTTTCCTGCCCCCATGTCCCCTTCCCTCCCCTTCCTCCCCTTTGACCAAAGTTTGGAAGGGAGATACTATTGTTCCCATCTTAAAAATGAGGAAACTGAAGTTCAGAGAGATGAAATGTTTTGGCCAAAGTCACACGGTTAGGGATTAGCAGAGCCAGTCTCAAACAGAGGCTTCCTGACACTGGCCTGGCCTCTAGCCCTGTTTCAGCTACATCCTGATATCCAGCAGGGAGGAAGTGGCAACAGTCAGTGGTGACTGACTTCATTATTTTGTTTTTAGTTTTTATTTGTTTAGAATAGGAGGGATATAAGCATGTTTAGGGGCTAAAAGGAACACTTCCTTCTGAAAGAGTTCTTAACCCTTTCTTTTCTTTCTCCTCCTTCTCCTCCTCCTTTTTTTTTTTTTGGCAGGGTGTACTGGGTATGAACCCAGGGCTTTGCTAGTGCTAGACAAGTGCTCTATTACTTAGCTATGCCACTATCCCCATCCATTTTTATTTTTTATTTTGACATAGGGTCTTGCTACATTGCAGAGGCTGGCCTAGAACTTGTGATCTTCCTGTCTCAGCCTCCCAAGTAACTGAGATTGCAGGTGTGTACCACTGCACCTGGCTCTTACCTTTATTTTTAAAAATTGATTTATTTTGAAATATTTCCAGTTTACAGGGGAAAATGCAAGAAGAATACAAAGAACTCTTATCTCCTTAAGCCAGATTCTGCAATTGTCAATCAACATTTACCCATGCTCATATCTATTATCATTGTTTTCCTGATCAACGTGAGAGCAAATTGCAAACAATGATATTTTACTCCTAATTATTTCTGCATGTATTTCCTCCAAACAACTACAATGTACTACAAGTTTCATGTAACTTTATCAATCAGGAGATTAACCTTGAAATAACACCACTATTCAATTCACAGACCCCATTCAAACTTCACCAAATGTGCTGTGCAATATCTCCTTTTCCTTTCCAGTCCAAGTCCAAATTCAGGATCATACATTACATTTATTTATCACATCTCTTTAATCAGTTTCAATACAGAACATTTCCTTATTCTTATCCATCCATCCTTCCTTCCTTCCTTCCTTCCTTCCTTCCTTCCTTCCTTCCTTCCTTCCTTCCTTCCTTCCCTCCCTCCCTTTCCTTTCCTTCCTTTTGCTCCCTCCCTCCTTTCCCTCCCTCCCTCCTCTCTCTCGTGCTCGCTCTCTCTCTCTCCATTTCTTTCTTTGGATTGAACTCAGGAGTACTCTACCACTGAACCACATCCCCAGCCCTATTTTGTGTTTTACGTAGAGACAGGGTCTCACTGAGTTGCTTAGCGCCTCGCCATTGCTGAGGCTGGCTTTGAACTTGCGATTCTCCTGTTTCAGCCTCCCAAAGTGCTGAAATTACAAGTGTGAGTCACTGGTCCTGGCTCTTATCCTGTCTTTCATGACCTTGACAATTTTAGAGTATAGTCTTTGATTCTGTAGGATGTTCCTCAACCTGGGTTTGCCTGATGTGTCTTTGGGTCTAGACTTATAAATTCATGGCAGGAATACCTTTCACACAAAAATTGTGCTGTGGTCTTCTCAGTGTCTCATATCAGGAGACATAAGATGTCAACCCATCCTACAACTGATGATAACCTTGGTCAAGATTGTGTATGTCAACTTCTTCCACTTCTTCCTTTTTATCTTTGTAAATAATAAGTATTCTCAGGTAAAACATTCCAAAACTACTCTAATATCCTGTTCCCCATTGAACCTCTACCCACGGTGCATTATGATGTACTATAATAATTGCCAAATGTGATCTATTTTTATTATTGTATTTACATGTATCTATTAGTTGGCATTCCACTATAAAGAAGAGATTTGTTAGCCACGCGCGGTGGTGCATGCCTGTAATCCCAGCACTTTGGGAGGCTGAGACAGGAGAATCGCAAGTTCAAAGCCAGCCTCAGCAAGGGCGAGGCGCTAAGCAACTCAATGAGACCCTGTCTCTACATAAAACACAAAATAGGGATGGGGATGTGGCTCAGTGATCAAGTACCCTTGAGTTCAATCCCTGGTACCAAAAAAAAAAAAGATTTGTTGTATATTTTTTATATATATTTATTTATACCTGTATAGATTCCTGTTTCAATCAATGGTTTTTGTGTGCGTGTGTGTGTGTGAGTGTGTGTTTACACATGTGTGAAATACAGGGAATTGAACTTGGGTGAGCTCTACCACTGAATTACACCACCAGCCCTTTTAATTTTTTATTTTTAGGCAGCATCTCACCAAGTTGCCCTGGTTGGCCTCAAACTTGCCATCCTTCTGCCTCAGCCTCCCAGTAGCTGGGATTATAGGCATGCCCCTCTGCTCTGGGCCTCTGCTATCATTTTGATGCTCCAGTTTGTCCCAGATTTGATTAGTGGGCATTCCTTTGAGCTTGCTTCTGTTTCCTTTTGATATATCTCTATCATTTTTTGAGTAGTTTTGTTTTTTACTTTTGAACACTACAAAATGTTTGGGCTCATCTTGTACTTTCCCCAGATAAACAGTGAGAACCAGGGCAGGCTGGACAACAGGAACATTTGACTGGATTATGCCAAGGCCACCCTGAATTCATGCCAGAGGAACTTGTTGGTGAGGATTTCCTGCTGGCACCACCATCCACTCCTCAGGGGCTGCAGGTGCAGTGAACATATCATGAACTCTCCCTGGGTCTTGTCTGTACTCCAAAATTCAAAGTCCACTTGGGAACATTCCAGTTGTTTGACTTAGGTCAAGTGCTTACCTCCGGGGTATAAAGAGGTAAGAGGGAACATAGATGTTTTCCCTAAAGGGGCTAGAGCTAATCCTTCCAATATTGTCCATGGGAGACTGCAGAAAAAGGAAGATGATTTTTATCCTTTGTGGCCCACAATACTTTCTGCAAATATCTACTTCATAGTCAGGGACACATACACACAGGCATAAACACTGGGGAAGAGTTGGTAAGGCTATGCATCAGACCAATTGGTAAGGCATGCTGGTAAATGTTTAACAAAAGCTTCCCAGAAAAAAACAGCACTGATTTGTAATGTTCACCTATTTCTGATGTATGATACTCCCAGCATGGAGTTTCAAACATGACATCATTCAAAAGAGTTGGGAAAAGATGTGCAGTAGCACCTCAATATCTAGCATTTTTACAATACAGATGCTATACATGTAAATGACCTCAAGAAATAACAGCATAATGCACTAAAATGATTAGAAAGTGATGAGTTTTCAGTATTTATCACCTTTGCCTTAATATATTTTATTTAGTTGCAAATTTATGTCATTTAATTTTTTTTTTTTGGTACCAGAGATTGAATTCAGGGGCACTCGGCCACTGAGCCACAACCCCAGCCCTATTTTGTGTTTTATATAGAGACAGGGTCTCACCGAGTTGCTTAGCACCTCACCGTTGCTGAGGCTGGTTTTGAATGCACAATTCTCCCAAAGTGCTGGGATTATAGGTGTGCACCACTGTGCCCAGCTTATGTCATTTAATTTTAAATGAAAGCAGTCTTTAACAATTGACATGCACAATTCTTAAAAATTCAGCCATCATCTCTTATAAACTAGTGTGATATTTTGATACATTACTGAATCAAACTGTCTCAGTATTTTCCTGAGGGAATAGACTTGGGAGTAAGGAAGATGTAGTTTATATATTTTTTCTACTTTGTATTAATTTAAAAATAGTATTAGGGTTTTTAATGTTTATACATGTTTTCAAACATTTTTTTTTTTTTGGTACTGGGGATTGAACTCAGGGGCACTCAACCACTGAGCCACATCCCCAGCCCTATTTTGTGTTTTATGTAGAGACAGGGTCTCACTGAGTTGCTTAGCACCTCGCCCTTGCTGAGGCTGGCTTTGAACTCACAATTCTCCTGTCTCAGCCTCCCTAAGTGCTGGGATTACAGGAGTGTGCCACCACACCCGGCTCAAACATTTTTTAAATAAAATTTTAATTTAAAAATTAATCCATGGAAGGGCTGGGGATGCAGCTCCATTGTAAAATGCTTGCCTATCCTGGTGAGTTCCTGGTTTCAATCCCTAGTACTGCAGGGAAAATAAAAATAAAACTGAGCGCAGTGGTGCACACCTGTAACACAATTGCATTCCCAGTAACTCGGGAAGCTGAGGCAGGAGGATCACAAGTTTAAGGCCAGCCTCAGCAACTCAGTGAGACCACGTCTCAAAATAAAAAAATAAAAAGAGATGAAGTAAGCTCAGTACTAGAGCACTTGCCTAGCATGCACAAGACTGGGTTTAATTCTCAGTACCACAAAAATAAATAAATCTGAAGACATTTAGGTCTTTCTTTCTCCTCTCTTGGTAGAAAGCAATGTCAGCTGGCTTCACTGTTCCAACTCCTCCAATTGCTTTAGCAAAAATATAACTGCTAAAAATATAACTTTGTGTCACTCCTTTTCAAAATCTTGTCACAATGAATACAAACTCTCAGGCAAGATTTGAACTCAACCTTCTTTCCAAATATTTTTTATTTCACCTCTTGCCTGAGTCTTAAACAAGGGATTTTCAATTTGGGGGTTTAGAGGGATTGTTCAGTTTCATTTTTGAGATCCTCCCATCCCAACACTCTGTACTGGGGATTGAAGGTTTTGGTACCAGGGTGCTATACCATCAAGCTACATCCCTAACCTTTTTTATTTTTTATTTTGAGACAGAGTCTTGCTGAGTTGCAGAGGCTGGACTCAAATTTGTGATTCTCCTGCCTCAGCCTCCTGAGTTGCTGGGATTATGGGCATGCACCACCACATCTGGCTCTTTTAAGATGGAGTCCCAATAAATTGCGCTTCAGCCTCTGGAGTAGCTGGGATTCTAGGGCGTGCTGTTGCTGTACCTGGCACCAGGGGTTTTCAAACCTTCTCATAGTGTCATGCTCCTTAATGGAAGGGGGCTGCTGAAGGCCTGTGGAGAGTACATGGTGAGAGGTTTCAGCAAGTGCTTCCATGAGTGGCTCTGATTCAAATCAATCTCACATGTTCTGAGTAAGATTTCATTTGGTTAAAAAAGGGCTCTGTTGCTTAAAAATAAACATTTGAAAAGAGTTGTTTTAATCCAACAGAATGGCTCATCTTAGTCAAGCATTCTCAAATCTGCTTGCTTCTTTTACTTCTTGAACTTCAACAGATGTTTATTGACCACTTGCAGTGTGCCAGGCATGGGATAAAACTGGAGTACAGAATATCCTTCCCTGTTGATATTACAGCTTCAAGGAGTGACAATTGATATTTGAAGAAATGAAGAAACAATGCTTTTCCTCTTTCCCTTCACCCATCCTTTAAGGTTTATCTCAGGTGCCATGGACTTTTAAAAATACACTTTTTCCTGCCCAGTGCATTGGTGCATGCTTGTAATTCTAGTGAATCAGGAGGCTGAAGCAGGAGGATCACGAGTTCAAAGCCAGCCTCAGCAACTTAGCAAGGTCCTAAGCAACTCAGCAAGACCCTGTCTCTAATAAAATATAAAAAAGGGCTTGGTGGTTAAGTGCCCCTGGGTCCAATCCCTGGTACCAAAAAAATATTCTTTTCCTACTAACTAGAAGTCCATTCGTCATGTAAATTTTTAGACATAGAGAATGTTTGTTGTTTTTCTAGTTCATCATCCTTTCCCTCAACTTCTGGTGGTAGTACCTGAAACATTCTTTGGGGAATAACCTCTTACTCCCCTTCTCTCACCCTCCCAGTTTACTGGGTTCCAATTGGTCTCAAGGATTGCACAAGTGACTCAGGCCTGGCAGACTGAAACACAGAACACCCTTAGCTACAGCAATTGACTCAGGTCCAGCCAACCCTCCGGCTACAATGATTGTTTTGGGATGGATAAATGATCTCAAATGGTTCACAGTGAACTCCAAATATGTGTAGGAGCCTTGTGAAACATATGATCTTTTCAACTGAACTTAAGCCTGATGTAGACCCAGAATTTTTGGTAGCAATTTTGTTATGCTGTGTGGAGTATAAGGTCAACATGAAGGAAGGTAGAACCAAGTGATAAAAAGAGACTTCATCCTTATGACACTCAATGCCTGGGTCAAGCCACACCTAAAGCCCCTACACATTTCAGTTCCATAAGCCAATAATTTCCTTCTTTGCTAAGTAATTCTAAGCCTGACTTTCCAAAAGAATATCGAGTAATTTGCTATAGCACAAAAAGTCTAATCTGTACTCCCTAAGAACTAAAGACTGGTATGGCTCTGGTTCTAGCCCATCAGCCATAAAGGAGTCTCATCTTCTCTTAAGTTCTCCCCAGTAAGTTCTGAAGCCTCCACGAGACCCTCCATATGTGGTCTGAAAGTCAATACTCTGTCATTCCTTCTTGTCCCTTTGGGCTCTCTGAGGGAGAGGAAGGAACCCTGTTTCTGCAGAAGCAGGGACTGGTAACCCTGACTCAGCACCCAGCAAAGCTACATGGTCAATACTGAGGTCCGGGAAGTCCTCACTCTCTTAAGCAACATAAGGTCTGGAACCAATATGCCGAGCCTTCTGGGGCACACCAGGGGCATAAAGGTGCTGCGCTCGTTCCTTTGTCTTCATAGCTCTACTTCTGGAGCACTTGCCTCATGCCAGGCATTATGCTCGGCATTTTACACTCATTCTCAAAAGTAATCCTCATGGCAACTTGCCAGAGTAGGGATAATTATATATTCCATTGAATAGATGAGATAACTTCGGAAAGTTCAATGACTGAGCCAAGCATCCCCAGCTAGTTAGTGAAGGAACTGGAGTTTTTTTTTTTGTTTGTTTGTTTTTGGTACTGGGGATTGAACTCAGGGGCACTCGACCACTGAGCCACATCTTCAGCCCTATTTGTGTTTTATGTAGAGACAGGGTCTCACTGAGTTGCTTGCTTAGCGCCTCGCCATTGCTGAGGCTGGCTTTGAACTCGCGATTCTCCTGTCTCAGCCTCCCTAAGTGCTGGGATCACAGGCTTGAGCCACCGCGCCCGGCTGGAACTGGAGTCTTAAGGCATGTATAAGCACCCCTTTGTGAATGGTAGTCCTTATGGATGGGCGGATAACTATGGAGGGGAGCCTAACGATCGAGGAAGACGCAGAAGGGATATTTGGGACTGTAGGAAGTTGAAAGGGCTGCTTGGAGCGAGATTGGGCGGACCGCGCCCCGGCTGGAGCGGAGTGTGCAATGTGCACGCGGAGTGTTTAATGTGCCGAGCCACGTGACCACGGGGTTTTCCGCGAGCAGAGGTTCGGGCTTGACAGGTGGGGGCGGTGGGGCGGGGCTTATCTGGGCCCTCCCATTCCCAGGTGAGGCGCCTAAGACCTGGGCAGGAAGGGAGGATGCGCCCACTCAGTGCTCGTGAACTGTAGGGTGTCCTTGTTTGTGGGGCTGTCTGGCCAGGCTCGCCTGGCACCCGGGTACTGGCCCGACGGGCCAAGCCTTTGGCGTGGGTGGGAGGGTAGGGTGCCGCGCCTCGCCCAACCCAGGTGTCGTCTCCGGGGGCGGGGTTTGGGAACCGGGCAGCTTGAGTCCCGGCCTGACTGGCGCGCGGGCGTCGAGGGACAGAAGCAGACCAAAGAGTGAGAGAGAGCGGGAGAGCGCAAGGAGCGTACAGGACAAGCAAAAGCGCAGAGCAACCAGCATGTTTTCCCGAAATCACCGGAGCCGGGTCACGGTAGCCAGGGGATCCGCCCTGGAGATGGAGTTCAAACGCGGCCGCTTCCGACTTAGCCTCTTCAGCGATCAGCCCGAGGTGAGAGACAGAATCCCTGCCTTGCTCTTCCCGGGCTCCATCCTGCAACCCTGGCTGCCTCTGCCTCCTGCCATCCCCCGTGCGTGCTGAGGGGCGGAGACGCCGCGGTCCCGGTCCAAGCTGGCGCTAACTGTTGACTTAAAAAGTAAGGTGCGGACCGTCTGCGCAGTAGTGGGATCTGTGCTGCCCCACACATTCCCTGGCCTGGTTTGGGACGATTTGCCTTTGCCTGGAAAAACTTAGGTTGACCTCAGTTGGAGGGACCCCAGGCTCGATTCCCAAGATGTGCCTGGCATCTCTGGGCCAAGGGCGGTGGGCAGCCAGGTGGACCCCAAACTCTAGGACTTTTGGCTGTCGGCTTATTCCTGGCCGCCAGCCTCATCCCACATCCTGTCTCAACCCTTTGGGCCAGCCTCTGTCATAAGTCTGCCGCTTAGCCGGAGCCCTCCCCAAAGGGCTCCTCTGTGGCCCTGCCAGAGTGCTTGTGGGGAGGTGTCTCTTTTAACTCTTTGGGATTATTTGCCACACTCAACTTTCCGCCTTCTTTTCTGGGGCCTAAGAGTAGACCTACCTCTAGGTTGAGAATGTCTATCCCTGGTCCACTGGTCTAAATGTTGCCGGCGCCTGCGCCCCACCTGCAACTCCCCAAAGAACCCAGGGAAGGGCTGGCGGGGTGCGGCTGAGCCAGGCTGAGAAGGCGTGTAGCCAACTCAGAGACACTTTTGTCCCCAAGGTCAGCCTCACTCGCCCGAGGAGAGCTCAATTCCAATCTATCCTTCCCTCCCGGGTCTGGAAAGGGTTAAGTGAGGTGGGCCTTCCTCCCGGCCCCCTCTCCCTCCCGACTAGGATTCCAGGCCTGGCTTCTGCCCTTTCCCTCCAGGCTGCCCAGAACAAAGGCCCTTTCACACCGGTGTCCCGGTGTCCCGGGCTTTTCGGAGTCAGAAACTAGTGGAATGGGAGAGAGGGCCTTTGTCACCCTCCTCCACTCCCGTAGGAACTCGGCGTGAGGAACCCGCGTGGAGCCAGCGTGGGGGAGTAAGGGGCGAGGCCGGGGACCAGGAGGAGGGGCCTGTGAGCCGGCAGCCCCGGCTCTCAGCCCGGCCTTCAGGGGCCAAAGCCCAGCAGCCGGGGCGGAGCCGCAGGGCCAGGCTCGCCGCCCAGGAGAGTGTGACTCCGTGGGCCTGGGGTGGAGAGCGGGGCGGGGTGGGGGTGGCGGGCAGCGCTGCAGCTGGCTGGGACTCGGGGCTGGTTTCCTGTCTGGAAGGGAAGGGGCCCGCAGAGGGGAGCGGGGGCAACAGCAGACAGGCACACCTCTGCTTTTCTCCCTTTCTTTCCTCCCTTCTGCTGGAAAAGCGAGGTAATTGTGAGCCCAGGGTGGGGCGGGCTGGATGGGGGCCCGAGTTGGAAGGGGTGGCCCTGGGATCTGGGCCGCATTACCGACTCACCGCTTTGTCCTAGTCCCTGGGTTCATCTCCCCTCAAGTCCCCACTTCGGTTGCTCTTTTTCCTAACTTTGTCAAACTAAGAAGCCCTCTGTGAGAGCTCCAACCTCCTGACAAACCCCAGGACTCTGTGGAACCTGCAGGAGGCCTCCCCTCCCTGCCCCCTTCCAGCTGTGCCTGCCCCTCACTGCCCTGTCCACACACAGATTCTCTGTCCACCGGGCCAGGGATGTAGGCGGGGGCTGGGGAGGGGCCATAGTGGGAATGAAAGGGCCTTTTTCTTCCACAGCTGGGAGAACAGCTGCCACCAAAGCAAGACTGGACACTCTGTGCCCAGAGCCCCCTCTGCAGCTGGCTTCCACTCCCAAGACCCTGCTAATCCTCACCTCACTTTCCTTTCCTTTCTTGCTTGGCTCTCACCAGAGCTTTGGAACAGAAATAGGTGAGGAAAATTTGTCACAGCAGCCAGAGGGGTCTAACAGTGCAGAAGGACAGGGGCAGCTTCTGCCCTCTGTCCAAGAGCTGGCCACCTTTTTCAAGACCAGGGAGCAGTGGGAGGACTGTGGGACAGCCTGGAGCCTACCTGACCCCCACCCCCCAAGGGGCTGACAAGGGAAGGGCTCAGGGGGCACAGAGATGCAGGACAGATTGCACATCCTGGAGGACCTGAATATGCTCTACATTCGGCAGATGGCACTCAGCCTGGAGGTAATGCCCCTATTCCTGAAGAACATATTTCCTCTGCTTGTATCCCAGCGCCTCTCTGCCTTGCCCATTCCTGCTGGGGCTGAGTGGGGGAGGGCATGGCCTACTCTAAGTGGGGAGCGGGACAGGTGGTTCTTTTTGTCCTTTGTTGGGTGCAGTGTGTAGACCCAGACCCACTTCTGCTGATCAGAACATCCTGTTGATAGTGGGGGTCTTCACACCTATTTATGGAAGCTCTGTGGGTTGTTGTAGGTGGCTGTTATGGGGCAAGGTCTCCTTTCATGTATGGAATGGAGAGAGGAGTTTAATGTGAGAGGTTTGCAGAAAAGATGTAGCTCAGTAGAGAAGAGAAAGGAGATGCTGGGCCAGGATAAAGATTCTGCTGGACCCAAAGATGGTAGGGAGTTATTTATTCTTAAACACAATTATTAAACATATGCAATGTGTCAAGCTCCTTTCTAGACCACGGACAAATAAGACAGGAAAGGTCCATTCTAGTGGGAGAACAGATAATAATCATGCAAACACAGATAATATCACATAGTGAAAATATGCTGAAGACAAGGGAGTGTAATCAAAATCAGATGGGGGAGGTAGCATTAAATGTGGAGGTCTGGGAGGATTTGAAGATGTGATTGGAGGATTGGAGGAAGGTTTTCTAGAGGGCATAGCAAGGACAAAGGCCCTTAGACAAGGATGAGTGTCACATGTATATAAGAAAGCAAGCAATTCACTGTGGCTGGAATATAGTAGTTGAAGGTAAGTTAATGGGCAAGGGCTAGATCATGCAGGGCTTCAGGGCTATGACAAGGCACTTAGATTGTACTCTAGGAATGATGTTGGCCTATGGAAGGATTTAAAGCAGAAGAATGACTCATCTCATCCCCCCTTCTCATACTGGGAAGTGAACCCAGGGGTGCTGTACCACTGAGCCCTTTTTTATTTTTTTTTATTTTGAGAGAGTGTCTTGCTAAGTTGCCAAAACTGGCCTCGAACTTGGGATGCTCCTGCCTCAGCCTGTCCCCCAACCCCAGTTGCTGGGATTAATTACAGGCATGCACCACCAGAGCTGGCCTCATCTGCTGTAAATGGCTGCTGGAGATAATAAACTGGGGGGTGGTGGTTTGGGGGCTGAGGGAGGTCTGGCAAGGAGGGTTGGCAAGAGAGGTGGCAAAAGACTACCAAGTGGGTATTCATGTTGCTGTCAGAGGGGAATGAGCCTGCTGGTGTAGATTAAAGTGCTCATGGTGGAGAAAGGAGGAAGGGGTGGATTTCAAATGATGGTGGTAGATCTAACAGGGCTTGCTGATGATTGTACAAGAGGAGTAAGGCAGAGAGAACGCCCAGAATGATTCCCAGGTGTGTGGGTAAACAACTAGGTCTTGTGGCCTTTTTCTGAGATAGGGCAGGTGGAGGAAGTTGTGGAAGTGACTGCCTGGATCAGGCAGGGAGTTGCTGCTGAGGGAGGTTAGAGGCAGGAGTGTAAAGAGTCTAGATCAAGAATGTCAATTTATTGCACACACGCTGCTAACCAGCCTGCATCCCTACTGCCTGGATCATAGTGGACATTTCTAGTCAATCATGGCACTCTACCAATGAGCCCAGTTGTGACCTCAGAATCTTCCTCAGTAGACTTGGCATAAATTGTGCAGGCTGTGTCTTTCACACGTGCCAGCCAGAGGCAGAATTCCTGGTCTGGTTATAGATGCATCAGGAGGAGACACTTTAATTTGTTTGCCTGGAGAGAATCACTTTTCTCTGACAAAAGGTGCCAAATGAACCCTTTGGGATTCTAACATTACCTAATTAGACCTGTGTTGGCACGTGAGATAAAATCTTTTTGTCAGCTGGGCGCAGTAGCACACACCTGAAATCTTAGCGACCAGGGAGGCTGATACAGGAGGATCGCAAGTTTGAGGCCAGCCTCTGCCACTGAGTGAGACCCTATCTCAAAAATGAAAAGGATTGGGGATGTAGCTGTGTGGTAAAATGCCCCTGGATCAATCCCCAGTATCAAAAATTAAAAAAATTTAAATTAAATAAAAATAAAAAGGGCTCAGTGGTAGGGCCACCTGAGTACAATCTCCAGTTCTATAAAAAAATAAAACCTTTTTGCCATTCTTAGTCCTCTGCATTGTCCATGCTACAAGATACATATGGATATTTCAATCTTAATTTTAGTTAATTAACATTAAATAAAACATTTAGTTTTTCAGTTGTTTTAGCCACATGTCAAGTGCTAGATGGCTACTGAGCATGTCCATCATCAAAGGTTTTATTGAACAGAGCTGGTGTGCACCCCTTCCCACAACCATGCCATTTTTCTCCTTGGGAGACCTGGAGCACAGGAAGGGCTTAGTTTTCACTTTGGTCAGCTCTCCTTGAACCATAAGCCGAGCCTGCTGTTTTCTTTCTCCACCAAGTTAAGTGGGTTCCCAAAGGACAGACCCTTTTAAGTATATTCTAGGCTGAGCTAGCAGTTAGACTTTCCCATTTAATCCTCAAATGACTGTGGAGAAGGTAGGACACTCCCCAGTCTATGAACAGAGATTAATTCCTATAATCCTAGTATCAAAAATAAAAAAATTTTAATCCCAGTGACTCAGGAGGCTGAGGCAAGAGGATGGAAAGCCCGAGGCCAGCTTCAGCAATTTAGCAAGACCCTGTATCAAAATTTAAAAATTAAAAGAGGTTGCGGGGATAGCTCAGTGGTAGATTGCCCCTGGATTCAATCCCTGGTACAGCAAATAAGTAAATAAATAATAAAAATAAATAAAGAGTAATAATGGAAATTCCAGAGGTTAAATGCTCACAGTTTGTCAAACCCCTAAATCAGGATTTGAACTTAGTCCTGGGAGATTTTGAAAAGAACAAAAGGTAGTGAGAAGCAGAGCAGGAAGTCAGGGAACAGAAGACAGCAGGAGGGGTGGGAAGGGATGTTCACAGAGGGCCTAATGTGTTCTGAAGCTTCTGCCCATGACTCATCCTCCTTCAGCCCCTTGGGATCTGACCCAGGTCCATACTGACAACTCTGGGCTCTTACCCAGGAGAGTGTGGGGAAATACTGCCTACTTGGGGGCTGTGTGTGTTGGGGGGGGGAAGAGGGCAACAAGGCACTATCCCTGGCATGGGGAAATGGGGGCACAGTACAAGGATGCTGTACCCAAAAATGTGGGAGCCTGTTTTCCAAGGCACTCTTGGTTGCCGCCCTGGGAGAGTGATTTGGGGCTGGAGGATGGTTGGGCCCCCAGTCCTGTTCCTCCAGGCAGGGCCTAGGGAATTCTCTAAGTCTCAGTTTCCCCACTTTATATACCACTCCCTACACTGCCTCCTGCAAAGGGCCACACACCCCAGGAGGGGCCTCCTGGCTTCCTGAAGGGCCCAGCGCCCTTTCTGGAGCAATAAGAGTATCCTTGAAGTTCCCTTGCAGCAGGGTTTCCGAGGTCGCATTGCCCAGACCTAGACCCGCCAGGTTTCTGGAGGGACAGCCGGCGCCAGGCGCCATACAGCGGCTCTCGCGGCAATTGGGAACTGATGTCACCAGCGCCCCAAGCGCAGCAGGCATTGGCTTTGCGCCCGGGGCCCCACGGATTCCTAGCAGCCCTCCGCCCTGCGGGATCCCAGGGCTGGTGCTGCTTCCTGACTCCACGGCCCGGGCTGCACACGCAATGGACAGGGCTAGGGAAGGATCCGTGAGTGCCGGGACCTGGACGAGGAGACTGGCCAGGAGAGGGCTTGACAACATCACTGTGTCCCCCTCCTCCTCGGCTTTTACCCATTTGGGGAATTTGTGACAGAAGCTGGGTGGAGTGGGGTAGGGGATGGCAAGCAGTAACGCTTAGCAGAGATGGGACCCTGGTGAAGACAGACACAGCTAGGCTGGGAAGGGCTATGTAGTCTGGGAGGGCTTCCTGCTGGAGGTGGCTTTGGGATTGGGTCAGCCTATTTCAGAAGGGAAACAGATGGTGCTGGGGTGAAGTGATGAAAGTCTGGCCTAGCACAGTGGTTCAGAAAATAGAAAAAGGAGGAATTTGCAGGCAGACTGGACAAGGCTTTTGCAAGAGGGAATTTAGTGAGGTTTGGGTCTTGGATGCTTGAAGACTGGAGCCACCTGGGACAGAAGCAAGGGCACAGATGTGGAAGAGAGCCGGTGTGAGAGAGAAGACAGGTTTGGGGAGGGAACATCCATTCCTCTTTTCCAACTGGGTGCCTCCACTTGTCTGCTGAAAGCTTATGTATTATGACCGGGTTAGTCTTCTTCCTCCTCTCTGGAGCCTCCCTGATCACCTTAAGCCAGAAGCAAATGAGGTCTGTTTCCTTGTGTGTTACATTATGACATGGCATTTCTGGAATAGCTATTAATATCTGAATCTCTCATCTCCCAACTGGGTTTTTTAAAAATATTTTTTTAGTTGTCAATGGACTTTATTTATATGTGGTGCTGAGGATGGAACCCAGTGCCCCACACATGCTAGGCAAGTGCTCTACCACTGAGCCACAACCCCAGCCCCCAATTGGGTTTTATATGTCGAGCCTTGGACAGCACAGGATGCCCCAGTATTCACTGAGTGAATACTACTCCTGCCAAAGTAGCATCACTATTAAAATAAGCATCCTTGCCATCCACGTATACCATGTGCTGGGCATTGTGCCAAGTGCTTTATGTCCCTGTCTCACTGAATCCTCACAACCCTAGGATGTAGGAACTATATTAATTCTCATTTTTACCATGGCTTAGGGAGGTTGAATAAATTGTCTAGTGCCTATTAAGCACCAGGAGCACTCCTTTCAGAGTGAATGTTCCTGGGAATCTTGGTTCCTCTCCCAGCACCTCCCCTCTGGCCCTTATGCACAGCCTCTCCAGCCCTTCACTCCTGGACCACCTACATCTCCATTCCTATTCCTTGCTGATGACCTTACCTCCCAAGCTCAGGGCCAGATGGTGTTGGGTACCCTAATTTGACTTTGTATGGGGTTCTCTGCAGCAGGGCTGGAATGCTTCTTCCCTAATGATGCCACATCTCCATCCCTGGCTTCCAGGATCATGATGACTAATATTTTATGTATAAATATGCATAGAAATGTATATGTAAATATATACATATATACACATGCATATATACCATGCACAAAAGGTAGTATAATATTCTTCTGGTTTCTTTTCTCACAGTATATTTTCTGGAGATTATTTCGTATCTGTACATATACATCTACTCATTCTTTAATGTTTGCAATATTATAAATGTGCTATAATTATGCTATAATTGGTATAAATGTGCTATAATTTATTAAACCAATGCTGTATTGAAGGGCTTCTAATTTTTAAAAAATATTCTTTTAGTTGTAGATGCACACAATATATTTATTTATTTATTTTTATGTGGTGCTGCATATTGAATCCAGTGCCTCACACATATAAGGAAAGTGCTTGGCCACTGAGCTACAGCTACAGCCCTGAAAGGCTTCTAATTTTGATGTTTGAAACAATGCTGAAACCACGCATGGTGGCTCACACCTATAATCTCAGTGATTCAGGAGACTGAGGCAGGAGGATCACAAGTTTAAAGCCAGTCTCAGCAACTTAGCAAGACTCTGTTTAAAAAAAAAAAAGGCAGAGGAATTGAGAATTTAGCTCAGGGTAAAGTGCCACAATCAATAAATTAAATAAATAAAACAATGCTAAATGAATATTTTTGTACATATGGCTTTGCCTAGTATTATATGTGTAATTATATTTGTAGGATAAAGGGCTAGATGTTGGTTAGTTAGATCAAAGGATGCATGAATTTGTAGTTTTCATAGATTTTTTCTAAATTGTGTTTAAAAGAGGCAGAAAGAATCTGTACTTCCAACCATTAAAGCATGAGAACATCTGTTGTTTGTTTTTGTGGTGTGGGGATTGAACCCAGGGGCACTCTACCACTGAGCTATATCCCCAAACCTTTTTATTTTTATTTTGAGACAGTCTTGCTAAGTTGCCTAGGTTGGCCTCAAACTTGAGATCATTCTCCCTTAGCCTCCCAAGTCCCTAGGATTATAAGCGTGTGCCACTGCACCCTGTGCCATCTGTATTTTTACAAAACTTTTCTGGTTCTTCTTGGGAACATGAGGTTGAGATCCATTGCTTGTTCTTAAATTGCTTAAAACATCAGTTTCTTGACAGTTTTTCCTGTGCCACAGCTCACTTGGGGAGTGGGGGATGTTTCAGCCTATTCCCTGACTGACATTTCCTTTTCACCTTTCCCCTGACCCTGGCTAGGACACAGAGTTGCAGAGGAAGCTAGACCATGAGATCCGGATGAGGGAAGGGGCCTGCAAGCTGCTGGCAGCCTGCTCCCAGCGAGAGCAGGCTCTGGAGGCCACCAAGAGCCTGCTGGTGTGTAACAGCCGCATCCTCAGCTACATGGGAGAACTGCAGAGGCGCAAGGAGGCCCAGGTGCTGGGGAAGACAGGCCGACGGTAAGCAAAGGGGAGCACAGGCCTCCCTGGGAGCAGGCGGCTATATTGGTGGTGGTTGTACAATCTGTGCACATATATAGTGTGGACTGCCCTGCAGACGACCTCCTCATGAAGGCCTGTCAGGAGCCAGGCAGACACCCTGGGAGTTTACCATTGCCCAGAGTAGTAGAGCTAGAATCAGAAGCTGATGTGTCTGGTGGAAGTGGGCAATCTGAGGAATTAGGCAAGCAATACAAAAGCACTAATTTGCTAAGCCTTGCTTGTGATCCGATAAGTCTGACTGGCCAGCTTGTGGAAAACTAATTTTCTTAAAGTCAGTTCACCAAGTGGCCAATTTGTTGAATGGCCAGTTGACCACAAATTGACAATTTGTTGTACCTGGGTTTCACTATCAGGGGCAGGAATTGGGAAAGCAAATAATAATCACTAAAGAAAAGTCTACCCATTTACATAGATTATGCATTCTCAAAGGGCACGAACTGCACTGACACTAGATGCTGATGATTTGACAGATCCATATGAAATGGCTCAGGTGATGCCATGGTTAGGGAAAATATTTGGCAAGTTGATATTTTTTGAGAATTGGTCATTTTGGCATATTAGTCATTTGGAGAATTGGCTTCTGGCAAAGTGGCCTGCTTGCCTCACTTGGGCCAAGTAGGGAGATGGTCCCAGCCCCTTAATGGCATGATGCCCATCCCAACCATGAAGGCACTCACAAAGGGAGGTTGCCATGAGCTCACCCATGAAGCCAACAGAAGACTGTGTAGCTGCCCCTCACAGCTAGAGGACAGGCAAGCAGGCAAAGGGACAGCTTCTAAGAGTGCACTGCCTCCTGGGAGGTGGCCATCCAGGCTGCCCTACCCAAGTCACCACACAGTCCACAGTGCAATGTGAGGTACATCCAAGTCTCTGGCAGCTAATCACCATCAGTGCCACATCATGTAGCTGAAGATCCCAAGTCAGAAATTATATTAGTGCTATTATAAGTACTGGCTATTACAAACTGGCTATCACCTTAGGAGAGAGACACACATTCACTGAATCCCAGTGATGAGTGGGGAGGGGAAAATGCTGCATGTGTGGGACCTTATAGTGGGGGACTGAGGAACTTGGGGCATTAGGAAGGAGCAGTGTATCTGGGAGGGTGATCAAGGGGAAATCAAAGCTGGGGGAGGGGTGGTTGAGGGTCCTCTGGTGAATGGAACACAAATGTTTCCTACTTGTGTTTTTTACCTTTCATCAAACACTGGTCAAATTATTTTTTGACTGATCTAGTGTCCTCTTACATCAAAGAAGTGATGAGATGCTGAAAATGATCCCTACTATTAGAAAGAAAAGCCTGCGAACTCTTTTACTCAGGGTCTAATGGAGAAGAGTCTCTGTGAAGAGGCCCCATTTGTCCATGGCAGGGGTCTGGAAAAATGGTCTAAGAGGGTGCTTGGAGGAGGAACCCTTAGCTTGTACACTGCATGTATGAGTTAACATGGTTTCAATGTCCATAGTATCCCTAAACCAAGTAAAACTCTGGGTGCAGTAAGCAACTGTCCTTCATAGTCCTTCCTCAGCCTCGCCATATCAGCCTGGGACCTGGAGGCTGGGCCCCTGGGATCAGGGTCTCCTAAAACCTTTGGGAATCATAGCAGGGGGAAGGAATGTGTAAAGACCAGGCCAGGACACTGTGATCTACCAACAGGCCTTCTGACACAAGGACACCCGCTGAGCGCTCCCCCTGCCGTGGCCGGATCTGCATCTCTGGTAAGAAGCACAGCTGCCCCAGATGCTGGCTACCCCTCACCTGGCCATAGGATCTCCTGCCCCTTCTCAACATCTATTCTTACCTCACTGTCCCCTAGACCTCCGGATCCCACTCATGTGGAAGGACACAGAATATTTTAAGAACAAGGGTGGTGAGTTTCATCCATAGACAAATTTAGGGGATAGTCCCAGAGATTGAAGGCTCCTATGGGGCACTTTTTTTTTTTAAACTGGTTTTGCCCTTTGTCCCCAGATCTGCACCGCTGGGCTGTGTTCCTGCTGCTGCAGCTAGGGGAAGAGATTCAGGATACAGAGATGATCCTGGTGGATAGAACCCTCACAGACATCTCCTTTCAGAACAATGTACTCTTGTAAGTACCTCACCCCCATGGCTCCCTCCTTTCTCCACTTTGCTCTAGTCTCTGATGAGGTAGTTGTAGGGGAGGTGGGGGAAGATGGGCACCTGGCCTTCCCTGTGGAGCCGTTCTGTATGTGCACTCCCAGTCCCCACCCAGTTCTGTGTTCCCACAGAACACCCTGTGACCACCCTCTTCTTTCGTAGCACTGAGGCAGGGCCAGACTTTGAACTTCGGCTGGAGCTGTATGGGGCCTGTATGGAAGAAGAAGGGGCCCTGGCTGGCGCCCCCAAGAGGCTTGCTACCAAACTTAGCAGCTCTCTGGGCCGTTCTTCAGGGAGGCGTGTCCGGGCATCACTGGACAGTGCTGGGGGCTCAGGAAGCAGTCCCATCTTGCTCCCAACCCCAGCCGTTGGGTAAGGCCCTATACCTCTTGCCCCCGCTGCCCTCAGGTGCTGTGTCCAGCCTATGGGTCATCTTTGAACCTTGTTAAGAATGCAGAACCCACTTTGCACTGCCACCAGGATGTGCAGATGGACATGAATAAGCAGTGGCCACACAGCTGGGAGGCATTCTGGTCTAAACCAGTCCACAAGACCACAGGAAGCAGGGAGAGTTAGGTTCTGGGGTCTTGACTTTTTAGCAGCTGCAAAACCATCTTATAGATGTGGATAAACAGCTCCCTAGTTGGAGCAAGGCAGCCTGAGCCTTGTGGTGTGGCCTATACACACCTGGAAGTACCTTGTAGAATTTATGGCTCTGAGGAGCCATAAATTATGGGCAAGTTGCTCAACTTCTAAGCCTAATGCTGTCTCGTCTATTAATTGAAGAATGCCACCAACCTCACAGGGCTATCAAGTGAATACAATGGAATAACATACATAAAGAGTAGGCCCTGGTACTTAGCAAGAGGTCAGTAAATGTTCATTCCTAACCCCTGGTGGGAAGGTGAGCTAGTTTTTGGTGGAGTAGCCTAACAATAGGGCAGGCCTGCTCAGCCCTGCTCCAGCTGTTGAAAATGCACTTTACTAGGCTTATGCCCCCTCCTCTCTCCTCCAGGGGTCCTCGTTACCACCTCTTGGCTCACACCACACTCACCTTGGCAGCAGTACAAGATGGGTTCCGCACACACGATCTCACCCTTGCCAGTCACGGTATGTGTGTGTGTTGGGGATACTGGCAAGAGAGGCCAAGGGATAGTCCCCTTCTCATTCCCCACCTCACCCTGCACTTCCTTCTCCCCCAGAGGAGAACCCAGCCTGGCTGCCCCTTTATGGTAGTGTGTGTTGCCGCCTGGCAGCTCAGCCTGTCTGCATGACTCAGCCCACTGCAAGTGGTACTCTCAGGGTGCAGGTGAGAAGGCCCTGAGGAGTGGGAGGAAGCAGAAGAGAGCCAGGTCAGATCTGGGTGGAGGAAGGGGGTATGGCAAGATGAAGGGAAGAACAGACAGGAAGTGGGGCAAAAGGGGCAGGTTGTCAGTGGGGGACTGGAGAGAAGAGTGCTGGGGTGTGACTCCCCCAGGAAACATTAAGTCATTTGTGCAGCAAGCCGGGGAGCTACGGAACGGGGCCCAAGTGCACGGAGTCCTGAAAGGCACAAACCTCTTCTGTTACCGGCGACCTGAAGATGCAGACACTGGGGAAGAGCCACTGTTTACTATTGTGATCAACAAGGTGATGGGTCCCTGGTGGTGAGGCCACTAGGTGCCTGGGCCCAGGCACCTCTCTTACAGGCCCCAGGAGGGTGGGCACAGACCTCAGAGACCGGGAGGCTGGCCTCTTGCTCCTAATAGCATCATATTCTGCTTCAGGGCCAGGGATGCTGAGGGGACCATATTCTCTTCAACCACAGCATCACTGGAAAAGCTGTTCCCTTCATTCACTACCCTCATCCCCGTCAAGTCCCAGAGACAGAGAGTTCTACTGCCAGTTTAGGACTTTCATTCTCTTCCCCCACGCACCTGAGATTCCAATTAGTATCTTCTTTACCACTTACTCCTTTTCTCTCCCTAAGTCCAATTGCCCTTTTCTGCTCTCTAGCCCTTCTGTTGCCTTTCTTTTGTGTTTTTGCAGTGCCAGGATAAAATCCAGGGCCTTGTGCATGCTGGGCAAAGGGCTTTACCACTAAGCTATATCCCCAGCCCTCTGCCTACGTTGAGGAACCTTGGGCCTCAGCACTCCTGCCCACCTCTGTGCCTTCCCCCTGCTTTGCTAGTCTCTTTCCATCTTAATCTTCTTCCCTGACTCAGCACTGACCGGGTCATCCCTAGTCCTTTCTTCCTTCTCATGCTGGTCAGGAGGCAAATGAGGGTTCAGAAGAAATCCCACAAACATTCCTTCTAAGGCAGGGTTAAGCAAGGCCACCTGATGTCACTGCTGTGTGTTCCACAACCATGGTGGAGGTGGAAACAGCTCTCTTCTTTCTCCTACAGGATACTCGAGTCCGGGCAGGAGAGCTGGACCAGGCCCCAGGACGGCCCTTCACCCTCAGCATCAGCAACCAGTATGGGGATGACGAGGTGACGCACACCCTTCAGACAGAGAGCCGGGAAGCCTTGCAGAGCTGGATGGAGGCTCTGTGGCAGCTATTCTTTGACATGAGTAAGAGAGAAGGCAACTGGGTTGAACCTTTGCTAGCAACTGAGGTTTCTTATTTTTACCAGATGGAGTGGATGGAAAGGGAATGTAGCAGGAGAGAGGGCAACTGGCCCTCTCTTCCAATCAGTGCTCTTCCTGCAGGCCAGTGGAAGCAGTGCTGTGATGAAATCATGAAAATTGAAACTCCTGCTCCCCGCAAACCACCCCAAGCACTGGCCAAGCAGGGGTCCTTATACCATGAAATGGGTGAGTGAGAGGAAAGTCCATCTGGGGAACCTGATGGGAAGTGGGACTGGGGACCTCAAGGGAGCCCAGATCATGGAAACAGAGAAAGTACACTTTGGGATAAGACAGATCTCTGGAGGTCCCCTTTCCACCCAGTCCTGCTGCACTTCTTTCTCTTCTCCAGTTCTTCTTAGAACCACCTTCACCAAAGTTCAAAACAAAACCCCAAAGAATCAGATTCATTTCATGGATTTCTTTCCTAATTTCTTCTTTTCTGTTTCCCTTTCTGCATGCGGATTCCTGTCTCTTCCTCTGATCCCTCACCTGCCTGGCACTGTTTTTGTTTTTCTCCTCTTTCTTGGTTTCTCCACCCACCTTGCATCCTGTATCCCACAGTCTTATCAGAGCCTGTGGCCCCAGGGGGCCCAGGTGAGGGGCTGCTTCTACAGGACAATGCAATCTCGGCTGAGATCCAGGCTTTGCTTTCTTCCTATTACAGTGACAGGTGATGGTCAGGGTTGGGTAGGTCTGCGGCCTGCATCTGACAAGTCCCCTCCCCTCAACCCCTTCCTGGTGCCACAGCTATTGAGCCGCTAGATGACATCGCAGCAGTGACAGACATCCTGGCCCAGCGGGAGGGCACAAGGCTGGAGACACCCCCACCCTGGCTAGCAGTGTTTACAGACCAGCCTGCCCTGCATAGCCCCTGCTCACCTGCATCAGTGTCCCCAGCTTGGACACACCCCCTTCCCTGGGGGCGACCTCGAACCTTTTCCCTGGATGCCATCCCCCCAGACCATTCCCCTGTGGCTTCTCGCTTGGTTGCCCCCCTCCCGCCACAGCGATCCCCACGATCCAGAGGCCTCTGCAGCAAAGGCCCACTCCGTACTTGGCTCCAGTCACCAGTGTGAGAGAAAGGTGCTAGCGACAGGACCTGGCCAGGATAAAGAAAGACCCACATGCAGTTGGGCTCTGAGGACAGCACTGTCTGTAGCAAGTTGGCCAGTGTGGCCTCCTCTTCCTCTACTGGACTGGGGGTAGGTGGGGGAGGAGGAACAGCAGCCCCTCTTAGGTGTGGTTATCATGGTACTGAGGGGTTCATTCCCACCCCTGGTTGGGATACCCTAAACTCTTCCTGGGAGAAAACTGGAACAACCCTGCCCTACCTCCCTGCACTAACCAGCTTTGAGGATGGCACTGAAGAGCCCTGGGAGGAATGCACTTCTATTGTCACTCCTACATCAACCATTAAAGTTATTTAACAGCAGCCTTCACATGTTTTTTTCTTTTTCTTTTTTTTTTTTTTTTTGCTTGGTTTTGGTACTGGGGACTGAACCCAGGGGCACTCTACCAGTGAGCCACAATCTCAGCCCTTATTTTTTATTTTGAGACAGGGTCTTGCTAAGTAGCTGAGGCTGGTCTGAAACTTGGAATCTTCCTGCCTCAGCCTCCTGAGTCACTGGAATTAAGGCCTAAAACTGCACCTGGTTTCACCTGGTTCTTGAGGACAGGTTGATTCTGCATGGTCTGGACCTACCCACTCCCTCCTCCCTGGAGCTTACTTCACTGTTGCAAAGTGTGACCGTGACACTGAGTGACCAGACAAAGGATAGGTGGAGGGGATACTTTATAAATACCATAGGGAGAAGGGAAGGCTGCTCTTCTCTCACACACTGCTGTATCTCAGGATCTCAGCGAGGTCATAGCCAGTCACAGCGAAAGAGTTGCCTGAGGGATCACAGAATCGAGCACCACACACCTGGGTGTCAGATACACACTCACCATGACAGTGTTCCACCTGGGGGAGAAGAGGGCTGGTCAGGGGCTGTTGCCCCATGCTTGGGCCGCCATTCCACCCTTCCCATGACACACACCTCAATGTAGCCATTCTCTGGGTTTCTGTTTAACTTCCAGATGTGCACAAAGGTGTCCTCAGCTGCAGAGAGTAGCTATATTTAAAAGAAAAAAAGACAAAAAAAAAAAAAAGAAAGAGTGAAAATCCGAATGCCCTGATGGGATGGTTTTAGACTGGAACACCTGGTCCAGGCACCCTGGGGAAGGGGTTCACTGAGTACAGAGCCAAGCCTGGGTACTCCTCTCAGCATTGTAACATAAGGAAAAAGAGTATGCAGGCAGGTAGGAGTAGACTGACCTTGCCCACCTCAGGAGCTAGGTCCAGGGCACAGATGGCCCGTGCATGGGCATTGATCTGGACGTGTAGAGTTCCTGTAGTGGCCTCATATAGACGTAATTGGCCGTTCCCATAGCCTGCTGCTATGATCCCCTGCCATAGCTGCACGGAAGGGCACGGGACCCTGTAAGAGTGACATTTAACTTTGGTTTCTCCAGACCCACACCCGCTCCCCACCCTGAAGCTACATCAGGAAGGCCACAGTCCCCTTTTCCCTCACCTACCCGAATCCTGGAATGCGGGTCAGTAATGTGAATTCAGACCCTGACCGCCAGACACACAACAAGCCTGAATCATCAGCTGTCACCATGTCAGCCACGCTATCCTGAGGGAAAAGGTGGGATCAGCTCTTCCCTTTCTTCCCTGCTTGTGGTCCTGAGTACAGGGCAGGAGGGGAAGGGAAGCCATATTTGCATCTTTGTCTCTCCAAGGAAAGGGCAAGATGTGGACCTCTCACAGAGTGGACCCACTAGAAACCCTCTTCAGGATTTCCTCAAGCACAGACTGCTTCCCTTGCATTTCCTCATAGTCACAAATACCACATCTCCACCCTGTCATCATGTATTAATTAGAAGGGAATAAGTAATTGTCCTTGCTGAATGGATGATGAAACTGAAGTGACAGTGTCATGTGACTTTTGGAGGTCTTGCAATGAGTCATGACTAGACTCTGGGCTTCCTGACCTCCAACACCAGGCAGCCCATTGGACTAGGTGCCATGGAAAATATAAATCAGAAAATACACACCCTACTCTCAAGAGGTTTACAGTTCAGTTGGGAAAGCAAGAGTTGTCTTTGAGGGCACGGCCAACTCAGGGTTTAGCTCAAATAGATTAGTGGGAGCTGGAATAGGTTCCTGGGGAGGGTGACTCTGGAGTTGGGCCTAAGTAGATAGGGCTTGATCAAGTCCCCAGAAGGAAGCTGTATGTACTAGGGCTGGACAGCATCACAGAAACCACTGTTTTCCAACTCCTCAATCCATACCAGTATCAAAATGCTTAATGAACTATAAGCGACCACCTAAAGTACTCTAGCTTTATCACTGGACCTGAAGTTGCTGCAGTCAAGGAACAGATTTGCCTAAAGCCATCCAGCTACTTAGTGGCAGAGCCAAGACTCGAACCCAGGTCTGTCGCTTCCCAGGGTGGGTAAGGTTCCTAGGCTCACCAGAATGGATATGAGAAGTCTACTCACCTGTCCCTGGGCAGGCTCTGTTGCAATATCTGTGACTGCTGTCTGGTGTCCAGCCAGCTCCTCACTCAGTACAATGTTGGGACCCTTTGCTGGGATGTCAAACACTAGCACCCGTCCTGTCCATGTTCCTGCAGCCAGAACCAGCACCCCACGGATGACTTCTTGACCCTCCTAGGTCTTTAGCTACCACACTCAGCACTCTTTTCATCCCAGAAACCTTAGTAACAAACCCGTTATTCCAACAGCCTGGCCCTCTACTCACTTCATCCTACCCCTATCTTTCTATCCCCTTGGCTCCCACCCTCCTCTCTAACCCTGCATAATTTCCTCATGCCTCAACATTCTCCTGACTGAAACCCACACCCCTATACTTCACTTCCTTAATGCCCTCCCTGCCCCTGGCCCCCTCACCGACACAGATGAAGTGGCCACTGGCAGCAATTCCTCGAGCAAACACAGCCTGTACTGAGTGTGAAAGGGAAAACTATCAGAAATAGCACCTTCCCCCACCTTGGTAAACACTTCTTATACCCACCCGGCTTTATCCTGCAGGTACCTGAAGAGGTATCTCCAGAGTCCAGTGCATGCCAGTAGACCATGATGGAGCCATCAGACTCATACATCTGGAATAGAGGGGCAAGGATGGGGCATGGTACAGCAGATCTTTGCTGAGCCTTGTACAGAGTTCTTCACATATCTATGTTAACTTCAGTCCATTTAAACCTTAAAACCATTCTGGGAGGCAGACACTATATTTATCCCTATTTTTTCAGAGATCAACTAGGCTAGGCTCAAGGTCATACAGGTATAAACGGGCCGGGCCGATGTTGGATGTGGCACTTGGGAACTGGAGAAATGGAAGATGACAAGTAGGGGAAGAGCAGGCTACACATGTAAAAAGTTTGGAAGTGCCTACAGAGAGGTCTAGGGAAGGTCTAAAGGAGAGGAGTTGACTGGTAGGGGAGTCTTCTTACCTGTATCCCTCGATGTGAGGTGAGTACCAGCAGTACTCGGAAGGGGAGAACACACCAGTGGACCTGGAGGTAGGTGGATCAGAGTAAGGAGAAAATCAGAGTAGGGGATATGAGGCATCAGAAGAGCGGAAATTCAGAGGGTTAGAGGAAGGCCTATTCCTTGAGGTTTGAAAAGGATGGGGGGCGGGTAGGTCTGAGTTCACCAGCACCACACCCAACTCCATGCCTCACCTGAGTGATAAGTGGGGGGCTCACTCCAGCGCCCTCTTTGGCGTGAAGCTGGCGCTGGGCCAATGGCACACCCTCAGGGGCAGCGCTGAGAAGCTGGGCGCTTGGTCCATGAACCACAGCAACATGCATGAGGTTGCGGGCGGGCTGCTGCAGCACGCTGAGGTTGTTGCACAGCGCAGCGGCCGAGCCTCGAAGGGGGATGGAGCGCTCCCGACGGAACATCCCGGGGCACGAAGTTCCCCAATCACAGGGCGCAAGGTGGAAAATAAAAGTGGAGATTCCTGGAGGGAGGAGCAATCATAAGGCACTGAGGGAGACCCCTGAGACTGGGTGTTGTGATGGAGAGCCCCGAGAAGATGAAGAGGAAGGGTCACCAGGCAAGAGGAAGGTCTCCTACAGCAGGAGAGGGGAGTCCCAGGGCTGAGTCACAGGGCGATGTGGAATCCCAGAGGAGGAATGGTGACCACACAGGAGCCTGGGGGCCCAGGTGCCCAAGCCAAAAGGGCGGGAGAGGCCCGCTGGCCCTTCCTCTCTCGACTAGCTTCCGTATAGCCCCCTGCGAAGGTCTTAGATCACACCCGCAGCCCCACATCCCCTTGCCTGACTCCTGGAGCCTTCGGTCTCTCCGAATCCGCCGCCACCATAGAGACGACGTACCCACGCAGGCTACAAGGCGGAGCGAACGGTTGGAACGTGCGGAGCGCGGCGCGGTTGCCAGGGAAACTGTGGGCGGGGCGAGCAACCCAACGCGCCCCTTGGTCACCCGGGCGACCGTTAGGCGGCGGCAGCGACTTCAGTGGAGAAGCGTCAGGGAATCAACCGTGACACCCGGGTTGGAGTGACCGCCGCGGCAATGGCGCATGACGGCTCGGTGAGCTTCAGCTCCACTGGGGGTGCATCGGCCAATAAGGTCGGTGTCGGGAAGAGTGGGCCAGTTCCGCGTGTCCTGGGCGTTCAAGATGACCGAGGAAGCCACATCTGTATTTGAGCAGAAAGCCTACATCTGCTCTCGTCTGCACTTTGCCCACTCGCGCTTGGTCACCCTTGGGCCCTGAGGGAAAGAGTCAATGAATGATGTAGAGCTCTAGAACAAAAAGTGAATTTGGAAACAGCTAACTAATAAGTTTCTTACAGTGAGCTTGCCATTTCAATGGATAAACCAGAATTGGTCAGGCAGCTGGGGAGAAGTGTTGATGGATAAATCATCTATTTTGAGAATTTCAGATGGAACAAATGGATTAAAAAACTATGAGGCTGCATTTGAAAGTCAAGTTATTTCAAAGCCAAGAAATTTTAAAATAAAGAAAACATATCTGAAGAGCCTTTGTGCGCAAGTATCTTATCCCTAATCCCTGTCCTCCCGCCCCTCATGCCATGTCTAGGCACCATCACAGATGGTGGGAGAGGTCTAAGGGACCAAATATCCTAGTGCTTCTTGTTCTTGTTGGTGGAAACGGGAAAAGAGGTATAAGGGATTTGGGATTCAGTGTGAGGTTAGGAAACATCAGATTTGGGGAACAATGAATTTTAGGGAATATCAAGTATGAGTCTATGAGGTTGGGGGCCAGTAGATAAAGGTTTGGGAAGATCACTTGTTTAAAATATATTTTTAGCTGTAGATGGACACAATATCTTTATTTATATGTGGTGCTGAGGATCAAACCCAGTGCCTCACGCATGCGAGGCAAGCGCTCTACCACAGAGCCACACCCCAGCCCCATGGGAAGATCATTTTTGGAGGTCAGTTTTGGAAAGAACGACGTTCAAGGAGACTGTTGTGGGGAAGCTAGAAGTCTCCCAAGAGACTTAGTAAGTTGCCATGTCCCTAAAGTGGGTTTTGAGGATTAGTCTTTTTAAGTAGGTTTTTCTTAAAGGATACAAACTCATTGTAGAGAACTTAACAAAATAGAGAAAAGCATAGGAAATAAACATACTTTCTGTAATTGTTTTGGTGTTTTACTTTTTTAAAACACATTTGTCTATATATCTGATATTATAATTAACAAGCAATTTTGTATCTTGTTTCTTTCACTTAACATTATGTCATGAACATTTTCTTATGCCATTGCAAATTTTCCTAAAAATTACATTTAATCATTGCACAATATTCTATTATACAGATACAGCATAATCACCTTTTTTCTTAGATGTTTCTTTAGATAATGTTTCAGAATTCTAGTATAAATAACATCACAGAGAATATATAGGAAAACATTTTAATCTTCATTTCATAATATGCCTTTTGAATGCATTTATAGAATTGAAACTACAGGATCAAAGGAATAAGAACTTTTTTTTCCTCCTCCTCCCCTTTCTTCTTCCTCTTCTTCTTCTTCTTCTTCTTCTTTTCTTCTTCTTCTTCTTCTTCTTCTTCTTCTTCTTCTTCTTCTCCTTCTCCTTCTCCTTCTCCTTCTCCTCCTCCTCCTCCTCCTCCTCCTCCTCCTTCTTCTTCTTCTTCTCTCTCTCTCTCTCTCTATTTTTGTATAAGAGATTGAACCTAGAGGTGCTTAACCACTGAACAGTTCCCAGCCCTTTTAATTTTTCATTTTAAGACAGGATCTCACAAAGTTGCTGAGGGCCTCGCTAAGTTGCTAAGACTGGCCTCAAAGTTGCTATCCTCCTGCCTCAGCCTCACCAGTCACTGGGATTACAGGTGTATGCCACTCTTCCTTCTTGTTTTGAGATGATGTCTTGCTATGTTGCCCAGTCTGGCCTGGAATTCCTGGGTTCAAGTGATCCTCCTGCATCAGTCTTCAGAGTAATTGGGAATACAGGCATCTGTCACTACACTTGTCTTAAAAATATTTTTAATGCTTTTGATACATACTGCTGCATGGCTTTCCAAAAATATTGTTCCAATTAATATTCCCATCAGCATGGTGTCACATTATGTACTTTGCTAGAATGAGTATTCTTGCTTTGAAAATATTTTTTTGCAGTACTGGAGATTGGACCCAGAGCTACCTCCCCAGCCCTTTTTATATTTTTTTATTTTGAGAAAGGATCTCATTAAAGTGCTGAGGCTGGCCTCAAACTGGAGATCCTCCTACCCAGCCTCCTGAGTTATCAGCCTCCTGAGTTTCTGGTATTCCAGGCATGCATCACCACACTAGGCCTTGAAAATAATTTCTATTTAGATGCTTAAAAGTGAAAATATAAATTAAATGTATATCTTTTGATAAATTTTGAAGATTGGGCATCTTTTCAAATAGGTATTAATCATCCACAACTTCTCTTTTGTGAAATGTTGTTTCTTATCTTTGGTATCTTAAATGGCTTTCTCCTTTTATATGAGTTTTTAATATATTTGGGAATATATATATATATATCCTTTTCATATGTTTTTCAAATATTTTTCATTTGGGAGGTAGGATAAAATCAGGTTCTGGAATTAGACAAACTGGCATATGAATTCTGACTACTTCCTATTTGTGTGATACTGGGCAAATCACATAAAATGGGGATAAAAATAGTAGTTAACAATGTAGAGGAGAAGCAAAATAGCACCAGTAATTCTAGCATGCTTATTTTCTCATTATTCTCAAGTTCTTTGAACTCTCAATAACTTTGGACACTTTGCACTAGTGCAAATAGGAAGGACCATGGAGTTAAAGCTTTATGTAGCTTGATCTAACTCTATGCTTCCAAGCAAATGATAGCTAACTTCTGTCAAGCTTCAGTTTCTTTGTCTGTAAAGTGGACATGGTAGACTTATGAAAATTAAGTTATTTAGGCCAAATACTTATAAAGCAATTAGCCACATGATAGTCTCTTAGTAAATTGTTGTTCCTTTCCCTTC
Organism: Geosciurus inauris; assembly: GCA_004024805.1. NCBI lineage: Eukaryota > Metazoa > Chordata > Mammalia > Rodentia > Sciuridae > Geosciurus > Geosciurus inauris. The sequence goes on from PVHX01001453.1 coordinate 96,160, forward strand.
CTACTAAATAATTTCAGTAAGCTTCCTCTGAGTCCATAGCTAATCCTCGGTTGCACTTCTTCCTTACCTGCCCTGAATGCCCTGTTTCATTCCCACAGAGGCAGGAAAGACAGGAGAGGCAGGCCCGAGACCGAGGGGTGACCCGATCCAAGGCTGAGAAGGCGCGGCCGCCCACCGTGACTGTGCCACAGGTGGATATCGTGCCTGGGCGGCTCAATGAGGCCGAGTGGATCGCATTAACCGCTATCGAGGAGGGCGAGGACGTGGTGGGGGACATCTTGGCGGATCTGCTGGCTCGAGTCATGGACTCTGCCTTCCAAGTCTACCTGACCCAGCAGGTGGGCCTGGATCCTGGTTTTCCAGACTCAACTTCTCCTGACCCACCACTCCTTGTAGGACTGAGATGCTTCCTCACTTTCGCAGTGCATTCCATTTACCATCAGCCAGGCCCGGGAGGCCATGCTGCAGATCACTGAGTGGCGCTTTCTGGCTCGAGATGAGGGAGAATCCTCAGTGGCGGAGGACCCCACATGGGGCGAGGACGAAGAGCCCGTGGCGTGCACGACCGATGCTTGGGCTCAGGGCTCTGTACCCGTGCTGCACGCACCTGCCTCCGAGGTTCAAGAGGATAACTGCCAAGATGAAGTAAGCCTCCTTCCTGCCCCAGCGCCTCTGCCGCGTCTTTGGTCTCCTCAGGGGCCTTTCAGGACTCCTGTCCTTAATTCCTCTCTCCCTTTCTAACCTCTCACCATCCCGGTGCATTTCCCTAGGACTCTGGGAACCTGGACCCGATCCCTTTAAGAAGACTATGGCCGGGTAGAGGCTCCCAGGAACTGACCGAATCTTGGGAGCGTTCTCTGAGCGTCACCTTGGGTCCCCCGCCCAATCCGGAGCTGTTTCAGGAGACAGAGCCTGGGGATACTCCGGAGGGAACTGATCGTGGAGCAAGAAGCCACTCTTCCTCGGTTGGGTTCTTGAATGGGAGTGTACAATCGTCGTTGGAAGTGGAACTTGCCGAGTGTCCTCGATCTTCCCTGGAGCTGTCCCAGGTCGCCCACCCCCGGCCCTCTGTGGAGAACCAGAGCCCACTGCACCTCAGCTCCCACCTGTCGCTGGAGGACCTCTACTCTTGCATTCACCAACCAGACGCGGCTGGGGACCCGCTAAAGCGCAAGACCCAGGCGTTGCCCCGCCTTGCCGCAGGCGTGTTAGTGCCCTTCCCCTCCCAAGGCGACGCCAGTACTCTAAGCACATCAGTGTCCTTCCAGTCGCAGCAGCCTGTGAGCTCGGATGCGCGGCGTGGCGCGCTTCAGTCCAGGGTGGGCCGCAAGGCAGCCAAGGTGCGCTTGGATCCTGCGCGGCTTCCCCGCCACTGGGTGCGCCCCCTGGCTGAGGTCCTGGTTCCAGACTCCGAGGTTCACCCCCTGGAAGCCTACCGTGGGCGCCAGCGGGGAAAGACCCAGGCCCAGGCTGGACCCCAAGCTCCTGTCCCTCACGTCCGTGCATCCCTGGCTGCGTTCTTCCCTCTCCAGCCAGACGTTCCTTTCCGTGCTGAGGGCCCAGCACCCAGACTCCAATTACCCGCTTTAAACTTAGGCCCACCATCACCATCCCTTGGGTCGAAGCTACCTTTCCCAAGTCCTGGGATCCGCTTCCTCGACACACACTCGGCGGTTGCTGAAGTCGCCCGCAGCCCCAGCCCCAGTGTGTGGCCCAGTGCCAGGTGGCCCTGTGGCTTGGAGGGGGAGGCTGAGCTGCTGGGCAACCTCTGGGCTGGCCGTAGCCGCGTGCCCCCACAGGGCCTGGGGCTTGCTGAAAAGGAAGGCCATGCTTCTAGATGGCCCCAAACAGTGCCTCAGGTCCTCGAGGCCACATCCCAGGTATTCTGGAAGCCAGTGTTGGTTCCAGAAGCAGTGAAGCTGGCTCCTGGTGTGAGCATGTGGAACCGGAGCACCCAGGTGCTGCTCAACTCCGATGCCTCCCAAGAGGAAACCAAAGAAGGAGGCACCTCTCCTGCAGTTGAGCAGCGCCCCATCCAGAAAGATGTGTCCAAGCCTCATGTGACAGCAGAACAGCTAACAAAGAGTGCAACCCCCAAAGTGTGGTTGCTCCCCTCCAAGCCCATGCCCCATTCCGGGTCCTGAGCCTCTGGCAGTGGGAATTGTACCTACCCTCTGCCTGCCTGTCAGAAATAAACACCTGAGTTCCTTCAGGAATTTGTTTCTTCTAAGAGTGTCTATTCTCTCACTGAACGCCAGGGGGAGCAGTTGTCCTGCAGTCCTAAAAGAAGATGGGACTAACCGGGGGATTGCCCCATCACTACTCTTAGGAGACCCTGCTTTAGGGACTAGGCAAAGTAGTATACATAAAGCCTGCAAATGGGGTCTAGTTCAGAGAGGAGAAGTTTCTGTTTCCCTAGGCAAGGAAGGGGATGGTCCTGCCTGAGCACAACGTGATTCAGGACAAGAGGAACTTGATTTGTTCCCCTGGTTCTTGGAGCTTACTCAGTTCACCTTAGACTGCATATCCAAGTTTCACTTTTGGATAGAGGTTTGGCTTAGGCTCTACCCCTGCCTCATTGCTAGTCCCCACTGTGCCTTTTCCCCACTGAAGAACTTCCTGGTGGCCAGGTGGCAGTCTCTGCTATGTTGCTGTGAGCTCCACTTAGCACCCTGGTCTGGAGCCCCTGGATTTTTCTTCTGTTTCTGGTTTGCTTGCTTGGACAATATGGGCAGCTCTGGCAGAAGCTGCAGACCTGTTTCACAGAAGTGACTGAGAAGACAGCAATAATGACTGGGCTCAACAGTGTGGTGAGTTCTTCTCCCACTCTGTCACATCACTCAGCCCCCAATAACCCCAAGACAAGGAGGGGATCAGTCTCCACTGTAAACACCCTTGCCCTTCCCCTTGTTCCATTGCCTTCTAGTCTCCACCCAGACTGGCCTACTCTGAAGGTGCCCTGACACAGGTATTGGGAAAATTGTGACCTGGTAGCTGGCTTGTCATGGGCCCCATGCAATCCTTACCTCCTAGAGCTGATGAAGCCAAGCTTTTGTCTGAAATGATGGAGTGGTGGTCCTGGGTCGGGTGGAGTGCGGCAGGCAAGCACAAACCTCAGTTACAAGGAGCCCGCCGTGCCAACACAGGCCTGTGGCATGGTGAATCATGGCTGAGGCAAACCAGGGCTCAATGGGTTGTCCCATTGGTGGCCCAGCCCTAGATGATGAGCAGGAAGAGGTAGAGCAGACCTAAATGGAGATTGCAGGGCTAACCAATAGCACTTTCTAAGACCTGATTAGCATAAATTTGGACTAACAGTGTTGACTCAAGAGCTATATAAACCCCTAGACTAGCATATTCAAGTGGCCACCCCTAGTGGGTCCCCTTTCACCCCAGAGAACTCTGTATTTTCTACACACTTTGAATAAATCCTTCTTTTTTATGCTTATTCTTTCTGTGTGTGGATTTCATTCTTTGAATTCAGGAGAAAAGAACCCACAAAGAAGAAATTGGTGGTGAGCTTCTGGGGTCTGCTATGATACTAGAGAGCATAGAGCACCTTTAGAGCTGTAACATGCCATTGGATAGTAGTGGAAAAGAATCTGGCTTTGCTAGCTGTGACATTTGGAGCTGGCGCCCACCATAATTAGCTTCTAATATCAAAATAGACTTTCTTGGCTGTAGAGGCCTGCAGCTTACACAGACCTTAACCACCAGCAGAAGTGAAGAACTGAGTTTCATCTCAAACTCTGGTGTCACTGGAAGCATGAACAGTGAGCCTGGCCTACATCCAGGCAACTTCCTGCTTGGCAAGGAGGGCATCAGATTTGTGGCCTCTGTTTGGACTTTTGCCCAGTGGCATCTTCAGAAGTGTCCTGAGATGCACCCGCTGGTAAACAGTGCTGGAATTGGTGATATGTACCTTGACTTTCTTCTCTACAAACATTCCAGGATCTCCTTCCTAACTCAGGGACTCCAAAACAGGCATCTCCAAAGCCTAATGTGCATTCTGCTGAATCCACATACTGTATCCATACACTGCCCTAAAAATTCTACCTTGAGTCAGGGGGCAAACTTCATTGTTCCCATCTTTGTATATATACAAGCCCCTGTGACATTTCAACTGAGACCAAATATCTCCCTAAACTGTAGTCCTTCCATCACCTATATTCTCATCTCTTCCCGGGATATCCAAGACACTTACCCTTAAGGGTCTGAATCTCACCTGTGCTAATATGTTGGGTCCTTTCTGAGATAAGGAAGGATGGATGCTAACCTTCTGTGATGCCTACTCTTCCTGGTACCCCAGCATTCTGGTTATTTTCTGGCTCTCATGGTTGCCTTCCATCTCTTGGAACTTGGAACCCAGTCACTTGCTGAGGATGACCCAGCACACTTGCGTCGCTTAGAAGAAGAACCCAATTGGTACAAGTCAGGATTAGGAAGCTGCTGGAAGAATTGGTCAGCTCCAAATACAACCAGCAAGGGCATATGAGAGCCCATCCTTCTTAGTTCTAGACAAACCAAGAGTTAATCATTGCAGCAGAATCTTTTTTTTTTTTTTTTTTCATCAGGGATTGGACCTAGGGGCACTTAACCACTGAGCCACATCCCTATCCTTTTCTTTCTTTCTTTCTTTTTTGGTACCAGGAATTAAATCCAGGGGCACTGAGCCACATTCCCAGCCCTTTTAAATATTTTATTTAGAGACAGAGCCTTGCTAAATTGCTATGGCCTTGCTAAGTTGCTGAGGCTGGTTTTGAACTTGCAATCCTCCTGCTTCAGCCTTCCAAGCTGCTGGGATTACAGGTGGGCACCATTGTGCCCAGCAGATTGGGAACATTTTAGAGTGCAGTGGAATTGCTTTCCTGTTTGAAATTCCTTCTCTTTTTGAAAGAATACATTCTTTTTCTGTTCTTTAGTGTTTACTCCAGATTTTCAAATCTGCATATTTAATTTGACAGTTTTTTGTTTGTTTGTTTGTTTGTTTTGCAATACTGAGGATTGAATTGAGGGGCACTCTACCACTGAGCTACATCCCCAGCCCTTTATATTTGTTGTTTTGAGACAGGGTCTCACCAAGTTCCCAGGCTGGCTTGGAACTTGTGATCCTCCTAAGTCTCTAGAATTATTAGCAAGCACCACTGAGCCCAGCTCGAATGTATTTTTTCAATTATAAATTTTATGAAATCTAAATCTAAACTAGATCAAGTATTTTCAGGGCTGGGGGGATGACTCAGTGGTAGAGTTCTTGCCTAGCATGCTTGAGACCCTGCTTTTGATACTTAGTACTGAAAAAAATTCTATTGTGAATATAACATCTTAATAGAGATGTGTAATAAATGCAGATACACACTGAATTTCAAAGACTTAGTAAAAAAAAGTAAGATATCCCAACAGTTAGTGTGTGTGTGTGTGTGTGTGTGTGTAAGAGAGAGAGAGAGAGAGAGAGAGAGTGTGTGTGTGTTATGGGGGATTGAACAGCGAATACTCTTCCACTTAGCTACATCCCCAGCCCTCTTTATTTTTTGACAGGGTCTTGCTAAGTTGCCCAAGCTGCCTCAAACTTGGGGTCCTTTAACCTCAGCTTCCCAAGTCACTGGGATTATAGGCGTGTGCCACTATACCCAATTTTAATAGTATTTTTATATTGATGATGATTGCACATTGAAATGGTAATATTTTGGATATATTGGGCAAAATAAAAATATATGGTTGCCAGGCTTGGTGGCACAGACCTGTAATCCCAGCGACTTGGGAGGCTGAGGCAGAAGGATCGCAAATTCATAATCAGCCTCAGCAATTTAGCAAGGTCTTAAGTAACTAAGCAAGACCCTGCCTCAAAATTAAAAATAAAAAGGGCTGGGGATGTAGCTCAGTGGGAAAGTGCCCCAGGATTCAATCCCTGGTACCCCTCTCCTAAATATATATATAGTTATATATATACCCCTCTCCCAAATATATATATAATTATATATAAATATATTATATATAAGCCTATATTTAAAAATATAATATTTATATATAATACATTATACATAATTATATATAATTATATATAATTATGTATAATGTATTATATATAAATATTATATATAAATATATATAATTAAAATTAATTTCACTTGTTTCTTTTTACTTTTTAGAATTATGTCTTCTAGGAAATTTGAAATTATACTTGTGGCTGACTTATGTGAAATTTAATTTTAATAATTTTCTCCAAAAATTTCTTTAAATTTATTAGTTTATATCCCAATTAAAGACAATTTCAAAATTTACACTTTATGTCTACTTGACAGTGTTGGTTTATCAAATCCAGATACTTCTTGCCCCTACATCTGTCATCTTCCACATTTGGCTTTGTCGTGATTGATTTGCCCTCTTCCTTCATCTTCCTTCATCCATCACTTCTCCAAGCCTTGCAGCCTAAAAATCTGCCTCCTTCTGGAAAATAGTATTCCTTCCTGAGGGGAGGTTTCTCCCCCTTGATGCTTTCCCATGTCATATAATGCCTAGAATTCCACCCCAAAGAGCACAGCTGTTCTTTAGTGTTCTTCGTTAAGGGTTATGGCAATCAGCTGTAGCCACACAGCAGTTTAGGAGTCCTTGGGGTATCATTCAGGCTCCTCATCAGAAGGAGCCAAAGACTGGCTGGGTCCCTTACAACACCACCTAGTAAGAAACAATATAAAGGACAAAGACAATGTAATTTCCCTTGCAGGCCACTTAACCTAACCCAATATATTAACAAACAAGCAACAACCCCCCCAAATAGTTCTCTTATAAGCATGACTTGTCCTTTAAATTCAGTGGGTCTCCCTTTCATGCTACTGAGTAGCATTTGAAGCTTTCCTGCATTCTACTTCTATCCAAGACCTGGTAGTTTCACATCCCAAATTCAGCACATCTGTTAAAGGTTGTTCCAGTCATATATATGTGTGTGTGTATGTGCACACAGAGATATAAATATGTATGCAGAGATATAAATATGTTTCCATATAGACCAAGACATGCCAATCACAATGTATTAATATGGATGACCTTTAAACCTCCAAGATATATTGTCCAGATTGTTCAGTAGGAATAAAAGCAAGGTTGTATGGTGTTCACAGGAAGCTATTGCTTGCATTTAAAGTGCATAAGTTCCCAAAGTCTTACTCTGGGACAACACACACACACATACAACAAAATATATATATACATATATATGCAGAGATATAAATATGTCTCCATATAGAACCAGACATGCCAATCACAATGTGTTAATATGGATGACCTTTAGACCTCCAAGATTTATTGTCCAGATTGTTCAGTAGGAATAAAAGCAAAGTTCAGTATGGTGTTCACAGGAAGCTGTTTTTTGCATTTAAAATGCATAAGTTTCCAAACCCTTACTCTGGGACAACACACATACACACACACACACACACACAAAACAACAACAACTAGGCATTAATAATTGCTTTGGGTAGGAATCTTGGAGATGGAGTGAGTGGGATATGTATATTTGTTTTTAAAATATTTACAATAGCCAAAAGGTGGAAACACCCCAAATATCTCTCAAGGGAAAAATGGATAAAAATGTGGTATATTTATATGTTGGAATATTAATCCATCCTTAAAAAGGAATGAAATTCTGACACATGCTACAATACGGATTAGCCTGGAAAACATTTGCCAAGTGAAATAAGCCAGGCATGAAAGAAAAATATTGTATGATTTTACTACTTATATGAGGTGCATAGAATAGTCAAATTTATAAAGACAAAGAATGATAATTATTAGGGGTTGGGAAAGGGAAGAATGGGGAGTTAGTGTTTATTTGGTACAGTTTTTATTTTTATTATTATTTTTCTTTTTTTTTTATTTTGAGACAGGGTCTCGCTAAGTTGCTTAGGGTCTTGCTAAATTGCTGAGGCTGGCTTTGAACTTGCAATCTTTCTGCCTCGTTCTCCCAAGCCTCTGGAATTAAGGAGTATACCACTGTGTCTGGCCTTATTTGGTACAATTTTAGTGCAGAAAGATGAGAAAAGTTCTGCAGATGAATGGAGATGATAATTGTACAGAAATGTTAATGTACTTAGTGCCACTGAACTGTACACTGTATAAAATAAATTAGTAAATTTTATGGATATTTTGCCAAAATAACAAATAGGTATATGTAGTGATGCCCCTTTTAAAACTTATTTATTTTGGTATTAGAGATTGAACCCAGGAGCACTTTACCACTGAGTTATATCTCCAGCCCTTTTACATTTTTTATTTTAAGACAGGGTCTGACCAATTTGCTGAGGCTGGTCTCAAACTTGCAATCCTCTTGCCTCAGACTCCAGATTGCTGGGATTACAGGCATGCATCACTGTATCTGGCTATAGTGCCTTTTAAAGTGTTCAATTTATTTTTTATACTCTTTCTTTCTCTCCCTTTCCTTGCCTCCCCTATCCTCACCACCCCCGTCCCCAGTCCCAGGCATGCTTTACCACTGATCTACATTCCCTGTCCCAGTCCTTTTTGTTTTTTTCCCCCTCAAGACAGGGTCTCAGTAAATTGATGAAGTTGGCCTCTAACCTCTAATTTGCAATCCTGGGTCTTCATCTTGGGAGTTGCTGGGATTACAGGCATGTACCCCGGGCGCCAGGTTTATACCATTTCTCTTTCATTGAAGGAGATGGAGGTCATTTCTACTAAAATTACAGATGCATTTATTATTTGACCAAGATGTATCTTATAGATATGCTTGCTTACATATGGAATGTGTATGGACACAGAGATTCATTATAACATTGTTAACAGCAAAAGACTAGAAACAAAGTATCAAACTAGAGGAAGCTGGTTAGTAAATTATGTGTGTCCACACAATAGAGCTGGGAAAATGAATAAGGAAGACCTCTGATATACTGATTTATAAAGAGCTTCAGGATATATTGTTAAGTGAAAAAAGCAAGGTACAACTGTACATAGTATGTTACCTTTTGCACAAAAAATAGAAGGAAGCCTGGTGGGATTGGAGCATGTCTGTAATCCCAGCAACTGGGAAGGATGAGGCAGAGGATTGCAAATTTGAAGCCAGCCTAGCTAATTTAGTGAGACTCTTTCTCAAAATTAAAACAGCAAGGTTTGGGAATAGAGGATGTAGCTCTGTGGTAAAGTAACCCTGGGTTCAATCCCCAGTACCAGAAAAATAAAAAAAGAAAAGAAAAGAAAAAGGAAGGAGAGCACATATTCGTGCTTGTATTTAAATAAACCACTGAGACTATGAATAAGAAACTACCAATAAGAGTTGCCTGCAGTAGGCAGATTACAGGCATGGGCCACATGAGATTACTGAGACAAACATATCTTTGTAATAGTTACATTTCGGAGTCTTTACACGGATTCACTCAATTATCCTAACAATCAGCTGAGATAGATAATATCATCACATCCTCAAATGAGGACCATTAACATCCTCATTTACAAATTGAAGAAACAGAGGCATGGAGAGGTTAAGTAACTGCCCAAGAGCTCACATAGATAGTAAATTGCAGTTAGAATTTGAGCCCATGTCTGTGAAATCCCTGGCTCATCCAACATCCTTATACAAATATTTTTGCAAACTTATTTGACTTTTTCTTTAGGTTACATTATTAGAGGTGGGCGAACTGAGTCAAGAAGTTTACTTTTTTTAAATATAAAAGCTCCAAATGTCATTATGTAAATTTGTGTTATTTTGCATTCCCATCACTTTGGGAGGCTGAGACACGAGAATCACGAGTTCAAAACCAGCCTCAGCAATGGCGAGGAGCTAAGCAACTCGGTGAGACCCTGTCTCTACATAAAACACAAAATAGGGCTGGGGATGTGGCTCAGTGGTCGAGTACCCCTGAGTTCAATCCTCGGTGTCAAAAAAAAAAAAAAAAGACATGAGAATGTTTACATCTCCACATTATGGATAACACTGAGTAGCAGCAAAAAAATTTTTTCCCTCCAATATAGCCAACGAAATATGGTTTATTGCTATTGCTTATTGGCAGTTTAGCATTCAAAAGCTTACAAGGTTCTCCAAATCTTCTAGGCCATCTCCCCTTCGCCAACAGACGGCGCTCTCCACGACGCACCTCCCGACTAAGGTCCTTATCAGCTTCCCAGACACATTGCGCATGCGCTCATCACAGCTTTTCTAGCTGTCCAGCTATGTGCCTGATCAATGTTTTCCCCGCCGAGTTTGGCGAGCACTTCTAAGCCAGAGTGGTACTGCAGGAAAGAGTAGTATTTTCTGTTAATTCAGAGCGCCCCTGGGTTTCTGGAACCAGGGGTTCTGGAGTGAGACTGGAGGGACAGGCGGCGCGTCGGGCAGCCTATGAGGGCGGGGCGGCGGGGCGGGGCTCGCCGGGTCTTGGGCGTCGGTCGCCGGTGGGGCCCGAAGAGGGCGCGGAGCCCCTGACAGGGCAGGTATGGAGGCGGTAATTCTGCCAACAGTCTGCTGTCCGCCCTCCACATGTCCGTGAGGTTTCCACAGTGGGCTGTAGGTTCTGCGCTGGCCTAGGGCGCTGCACGGAGCTGGGTGTGTGACAGGGGCGGGCAGGGTTGGGCCGCGGCAAGGGTGGGCGCCCGCGGCGGTGGTCTGCGTGTTTGACCCCAGGCTTGTCCTACCCACCTGAGCTCTTTAGCCTGGTGGTGTTCGACTTGGGTCAAAGTGGCTGTGCCTCAGAGTTCCTCCAGAACTGCAAGGGTACCCCTTTTTTCCCGGGAGCGTCCGAGGCATCCCTGAACCCATACCAAGCCACAGGTTTCCTGTGGGCACATGGTTGAGAAATTTGTCTCAAACAGGGCGAGGGGATTAGAGGACTCAAGTATCGGGGTCTACATATGGGTTTGGGTCTACATATCCCTCTGCGGGGATCTGCCTAAGCTGCTGGCATGATGACTCTTGAAAAGTCATCTTGCACATCTCTTGATTTCAGGCAGAACCACAGGTAAATCACACAGACGAGGAACTGCTGTTTTTAAAGACACAGATTTAGAAACTTACCCGCATTTATTGCAGTGAAGACAGCAACAAGCCTTTTATTAACCACTTGGTAATTTGGTATACTTAAAGTACTGAGAGTCCAAGAGCTATGAGGTAGAGATTGACCTTCTTTGCCTGGTATATTGCCAAAGCCTGAGCTGCGGGATGTTAAAAGAGATAATAACTTTATTATTACTATTATTTTTAACTCATCTTGTGCTCAAATGTGTTCAGAAAATTCCTGAAGTTATCTGTACTCCAAACTATTTCAGAGCCTTCAGTATGCTATTTATATTTATTGTGACTCTCCATCTGGGGGTATGTATGGAGAGTTTCCCAAAGTTTACTGGAAAATACTGTTTCTTGGTTTATACCTTTGTTTAACATCTGGTGCAGTTTGGGAAATGCAGTTTCGGAATTAGAAATGCACTGGAAGGGGCAGTGCAGGCCAATGCTTTTCAAACTTTTATGATGCAGATGTTTAATGGGGTCTTGTTAAAACACAGATTCCGATGGGTTCTGCATTTCTAACAAGTTTCCAGGTAATTCTGATGCTACTGTTCTGTAGACCACACTCTGAGTAGCAAGGGTGTAAATCACTGGATTAAAAGTTAGAGACCATTTTCTGCTCCCTGCCCTTTAGAACAAACTCCTGCCTTGGGTGAGTCACTTCATCTTTCCAGGCCTTAAAATAGAGTCTGAACTGGGAGATCTCTGAGGCTCCTTTCAGATCTAAAATGCTGTGATTCTATTCCAATTCCCTTGTGATAGTGAATTCCATATAAAGTATTGTCAGTTTACAGTGGCTCACACCTGTATTCCCAGCACTTTGGGAGGCTGAGACAGGAGAATCATGAGTTCAAAGCCAGCCTCAGCAATGGCAAGGCACTAAGCAACTCAGTGACACCCTGTCTCTAAATAAAACACAAAATAGGGCTGGGGATGTGACTCAGTGGTTGAGTACCCCTGAATTCAATCCTGGTACCAAAACAAAAAAATTTGTCAGTTTAGCAAATTTTGCAATTTGGCTTAAACATTTCTAATAGGAATTAACTAAAAAGCTTCTAATTTTATTATTGAGATAGCACAATAAAAATGTTCTTCAGGGGGCTGGGGCTATAGCTCAGCAGTTGAGCGCTTGCCTCGCATACGTGAGGCACTGGGTTCGATCCTCAGCACCACATAAAATAAATAAAGACATTGTGTTCATCTACAACTAAACAAAATATTTAAAAAAAAAATGTTCTTCAGGTTACTAAAACACATCTCTGCAACTTCCATCCATCCTATTAGTTTTAGGCTATCTCTTAGAGTAAAAAAAAAGTAATCCCTCTAAAAAGCTGACTCAAAAAATATCAAAGATAGCTATTCCTACCTCTTTTTCTTGGGATAGGGTGGTTACTGGGGATTGAACTTAGGGGCACTCGGCCACTGAGCCACATCCCCAGGCCTATTTTGTATTTTATTTAGAGACAGGGTCTCTCTGAGTTGCTTAGTGCCTTGTTTTTTGTTTTTGTTTTTTTTTTAAATATTTTTTAGTTGTTTTAGTTTTATTCATTTATTTTTGTGTGGTGCTGAGAATTGAACCCAGGGCCTCACACATGCAAGGCAAGTGCTCCACCACTGAGCCACAAACCTCTCCCCTTTGTGCCTTGCTTTTGCTGAGGCTGGTTTTGAACTCGCAATCCTCCTGCTTCAGCCTCCCAAGCCACTGGGATGATAGGGGTGTGCCACAGTGCCCAGCAATTCCTACCTTTTTTTTTTATTCCGAATGAACTGTCTTTAATTATTCCATCATGTTTAAGAAATTCCTTTTGTAAATTTGGCCTTGTTCTGCATATTTTGGTGCTTTAGCCTGACTTTGAAGGATGGGTGTGGCTTGCAAGACTAGAGGAAGCATCCTAAACTGACAGTGGTGCAAAGATGAGACTGCATATTGTCAGATCCAGGATTGTTTGATTAATGGGAAAGAAATGAGATGGCATTGAAAGATGTTGAGAAGATGAATATGTGGACAGAGCAGTCTTTTAGAGGATGTACTTGTCTTACTGTGGTATATGAAGTGGCTGGAAATGAGAAAGGAGAGAGGCAAAGAGTCAGGCTGGACATATCAATAATAGGGGAATTAGATTGATGATAACAGTAATGCCTTTTTAATGTATAACAGATTATAGAATATTTCATGGGCACAATCTCATTTGATTGAACAATCCTGTGAAGTAGGCAGAGCAGCAGATGAGGCACCAAAAAGGATAAATGATTTGCCTTAATTTTCAAAACTACTAAATAGCAGACCAAAGTGATTGCAGTAATGAAGGAGAAAGGAAGGATGCAAGGAAGTAATACTAAAGAAGAATTGGTAAATTAGGCTTGATTAGATGTAGAGTACAAAGAAGTCGCTAGGGAGGAATCAAAATAGTTGGGAGAATCGTAATATTGCTGGCTGCCACTCTAGGTTTTGCTCTACCAGCTCTCATTACAAGTGGCTTTCTGGAGTTACAAGTTGGGAGAGATTATAGTAGATGATTTCAGGTTGCTTGGCCTATCTATAGTTACTAGGTGTTTCTGGGGGGAACTTGGAATATCTGTCTCATACCAAAGGAAATGGAAACTGGGTGCTCATTGTCCCTGAAGAGGTTGAATGAGAGATTGCCTGATTCAAAAGTCCTTGCCATCTTAGAGATTTTGATTTTGGCTTAATATTTTGGCTTAGAGATTCTGATTTTGGCTTAAATTTTCCTTTCAAAGTTTAGGCTGGTATTGGTTGAGCATGGCTGATGGACAATTTAGGTGTTCAGTCTGACCTCTCCAAGCTCCTTTATATCTCCTAGGGGCTTCACTGCAGAAGAGCAAGGGCCCTTGCTGCCCTCAGAGCCTCATTTCCCAGAAATCTGCACATGACCTGGAGCCCTCTTTGTGGTTGTTTTACCCTAGAAGCATAGATATTGAGATTTAGTGTCATGATCAAATTCCCTAGGACCTTGGGCTGTCCCTGCGGTTTTAGCTTATTAGGCTGCTATCTGGAGAGCAAAGAGCTGTACCTACTGAGAGAGAGAGTGTATCTACTGAGATGAAAACTGAGAATAGGGAGTATGTACTCACTTTCAGTAGTTCCTTCAGGCAGAGAAGGGAAAAATAGAGATGATGGCAGCTTGCACAGGAGGTAACAAGGATTAGAGATAGTTTTTCCTAGAATAGAAGAGCTTGGTTTTCTGATGATGTGTTAGAGCTAGTAGAAGAAGTGCAACTGAAGGCACTAGAGGAGATAATTACAGTGGTGGTGGTGATGGTGGTGGTGGTGGTGGTGGTGGTGTGTATGTGTGTGTTTGAGAGAGAGAAAGAGAGAGATATCCTGTCTTCCCTCCATGGTTGTCTTTTAGGGTTACTCTCTGGGAAAGCTAGAGCCAATTTATATATCTAGAGCCTGGTGTTGGTATGAGCTTCTATTCTACAGTGAGTGCCTTCTCTGTGCAAAGCACTGTGCTCAGTGCTTAAATACTGAGATGAGTAAAATTCTCTGGCCTGGAGAATTATTATTCCGGATGGTATTATTTATTTATTTATTTATTTATTTATTTATTTATTTATTGGTACTGGGGATTGAACTCAGGGATACTCAATCACAAGCCACATCCCCAGCCCTATTTTGTGTTTTATTTAGAGACAGGGTTGCAGTTGCTTAGCACTGAGGGTCTTAGTTGCTGAGGCTGGCTTTGAACTCGTGGTTCTCCTGTCTCAGCTTCCCCAAGTGCTGGGATTACAGGCATGTGCCACCGCGCCTGGCAAGCCGATAGTATTTTAAATAAAATTTGGTATTGTCCAAAGTGCTATGTGAGGGCAGAGAAGGGAATGACTAACTACATGGAGAAGGCAGGAGAGTCTTCAGGAATGAGGTGATTATTGAGTTGAGTCTTGAAGGATAAAGGAAGGAGAATAGTCCTAGTGATATTTTTAATATTGCAGAGGTGTAAGGGAAAAGTTAAGTAGATTGAAGTGGCTGGAATCTAAGAGCATGTAGGGATCAAAGGAGAGGTGATTGTTGCAACTGGATTCATAATGAAGCTAGGTGTTTTTGTTTTTGTTTTTGTTTTTAAATATTTTTTTAGTTGTTGATGGACACAATGTCTTTATTTTATTGTGTTGTATGTGGTGCTGAGGATCGAACCCAGGGCCTCACGCATGCGAGGCAAGTGCTCTACCGCTGAGCTACCATCCCAGCCCCATGAAGCTAGGTTTTTAATAGCCCACAGTGCTATGCTAAGAAGATTCAATTTTGTGGGCAGAGAAGCCACTGAAAGTTTTTAGACGAGGAGTGACATGTTTGCATTTTGGGAAGCCAACTCTGGAAATAGATTGAAGGGTGGAAATCAGGATCAGGGATATTGGGAGGCTCTTATAATAAAATGGATGTGGTGTAGGACTGAACTCAGTATTAGGTCAGTGGGATTGGAGAGAAGAGGGACAAATCTAGCCGGGCGCGGTGACGCAAGCCTGTAATCCCAGCACTCTGGGAGGCTGAGACAGGAGAATCGCGAGTTCAAAGCCAGCCTCAGCAACTGCGAGGCGCTAAGCAATTCAGTGAGACCCTGTCTCTACATAAAAAACAAACACAAAATAGAGCTGGGGATGTGGCTCAGTGGTCGAGTGCCTCTGAGTTCAATCTCCAGTACCAAAAAAAAGGGACAAATCTGAGGGAAACAGCAAAGACAGAATTAACTGAGTAATGACTAATTGGTTTTGAGAACAAGAAAGAATTGTTGAGGGTGATGCAGTTTTCTATTTTTGGTGGATAGTGGTGCCAGTAGCAAAGAGGGAATATAGAAGAGGAACCCTCTTTGAGGTAGAAGATGCCAAGCCTATTTTGGGTCATGTTGAACTTGGGTGGTTTTTGGTACTTAGCCAACAGGTGGTGATATGGGTCTGAGATTCAGCAGAGAATTTCTGTCTGAGTGGTGGTGGGTGTAAGTCGAAGTTGAAGTTGTGGGAATGGGTGAACTCTCCCAGCCACATTTATGGAAGGATGGAAATAACAAAGATGAGAGGGATTGGTGTTTGAGGTAAGAAAGAATATTGCCTGGGAACCTTGAAAAGGAGAAAATTCCAGGGAAGTGATCAGCAGTTGGGGAGGTCAAGTAGGATGAGCTTAGGAGATTAACCTTGAGTTTTAGTAGTTAGGAGATTGTGGTCACTAGGGCTCTTTTAAGTGTGAACAGCATCAGTGGAGTGGTAGGGTTGGAGTCAGATTGCAGTGGATTGCAGTAGAGATGAGAACTGAGAATGGGGAGTATGTACTCACTTTCAGTAGTTCCTTCAGGCAGAGAAGGGAAAATAGAGATGGTGGCAGCTTGCACAGGAGGTAACAAGGATTAGAGACAGTTTTTTCTAGAGCAGTTTTTCCTAGAATAGAAGAGCTTGGTTTTCTGATGATGTATTAGAGCTAGTAGGAGTGCAACTGAAGGCACTAGAGAGGATGATTGCTGAATCAGGTCCTTAGAGGAGAGTGGAGAGGTTGGCAGGAAAAGAGAGGCACACCATTTCCTTTGAAAAGAAATGATGGAGTAAAGGATGGAATTTACATTGGAGGAGGCAATGATGAATGCAGATGTATCTAATTTGTAAAGGAATTCTTACCTAATAGGCTCAGTTTTCTTTCTCAAAAAGTTTATTTGCTGAGGGATAAGGGCACTTGTATGAGCATCAGGAATAGGGACGTGAAAGTGGTAGAAATAGCTTGAAAGAACTGTTCAGAGGGAAGAGAAAGAGAACAAAATTGAGATAAGCTCCAATACTGCAGACTACCCTTTGGACTGAAATCCCACATTTGTAGGCCTCTCCTCCTCCTTCATAATGACGACTATCACATATTGAGTGTATTATACCAGGCACTGTTCTAAGTGATTTTCAGGCTTTCTCTGAGGCATCAGACCAGAAATTTAATTCCAACTCCTGGTTTCTGGACCTTGAGGATGCTAAGGAGGGAGTCTTACATGTCAGTCTTTGAGCATGATGGTGGCATGAATGGGCAGGGCAGTGGGGTCAGTGTTGCTGCCAGCTTTTTGTAAGTATGTAGGGAACTCTGAAATCCCCGAATTCCAAGCATCATGATTGGAAAGACAAGTGACTGACAGTGATTTGTTAAGTATTGCAGGCTGATACTGTCACCTGAGACAGTGAATGAGAGACCTTGTTCCCATCTCATTACCCAGAAAGAGAGGATTTTTTTTTCTACCATTCACTTATGGGACTAGGCAGACCTATAACCTTATATAATAACATATGTGTTTTCCTAGTTAGTGTGATAGATAGGATTTGCAAGCAACATACACACCTGACTTGAGTGAAAGGAGAGAATGGTGAACTAGCATGGATAGAAGAGAAACGGACTTACCTTTTTCTGCTGCAGCCACTGGAGCATCATCTCTGTGTCCTTCCTCTTGAGGTTGCCATGGATACGCCTTTGCATGGTGGTTTGAGATTGATTTCCACTACGATCAGTTGATGACGTGGGTTTAAAAAGGGAAAGGACAGAGTGATCTGCTTCTGGGGAGTGGCCGATGAGCTGCTCAAAAGGTAGAGCCCAGCACAGCCCAGCACAGCCCAGCACAGCCGAGGTGGCTGTGGCTTTGTTGGCTGCTTTGGCTTTTGCTGAAGTTGTGAAATGGTGCATCTCTCTCTTTAGAGCGCAGGCTCAGGGTTCCCTGTCTGCAGGGTCCTAGTGCCAGGAACTTGCTACCCGATTCAGGGGGAGGAAACAATAGGAACTTCAGAACTGGCTAAGTTCTGCTCTCACTGGGAGAGTTACTGTTTTTGAGCAACTTGCTTTTCTGCAGAGCTCTATATTGAAGATTAATGAGGTGTACTATGTAGCTTTCCTTCCTGACTCTTGGAGGTAAGCCTGGAAGTCATTGGACCTTTCTCAGGGAATACTTTGAGTATAGCTACTTTCAGATTAGGAGTGGGCTTCAGGCATTTCTGGGGATAGTAAAGAGCTGGACAGGTGAGGGAAGTCCATTTAGGGTCTGTCCTCTATTATATGAGATCTGTAAGGCAGATAAAGGAGTGGGACTGAGTAACAAAAGGCTCTGTGCATTTTATTGTCCTGGGTTCCTGTGAGTTTGTGGAATCCACTTTCAGTCCCCCACCCTCTGTTATCCTCTCAGTAAGCAGACATTTTTGCTTCCTGACTTCTGAGAGGCTTACATCCACACTTATTTCTTTGTTACTAGTGCTTTTGGATATATACAATTTTGCCCTGCTGTCAGACTGCCTAGGTTTCAAGCCAGCTCCTCCAGGAGTAGGATCAAGGAAAGTAGATAGTTGAATTAGCCCAGGATCAAGTAAAGACAAGAGGTGATCAAGGTGTCAAGGGATGCTTGGGTGCCAGTAAAAGCAAGGTAGAAATTATTCAGGCCACTTAGAAATGGGCAAGTTGTTTGACTTCAATGATTCAGTTCTGTCACCTATAGAGTGGAGGTAATGGAGTCTGTTTGGGGTACATTACAGGTTCTTGTTGTTTTAGTTTGAAATATTTTGAGATAATGAATACATTGATGTGCAATTGTAAGAAACAATATAGCGAGATAGCACATACCCTTATTTAGTTTCTCCTGATGGTTAAGATCTTGCAAAACTGTAGTGCAGCATCACAGCCAGGCCATTGACATTAACACCAAATTCTGAAGTGTCATCCCTACAAAGGTCCCTCAGGCTGTCCTTTTATAGTCCTACCCTACCCTGCATTCTACTAACTTTAGTCTGTAACTACTAGCAACCTCACAGGTTCATATTTGAAGAAGGTAGTGAAATATATGTATGTTAGTGTACATACTTACTTAAATTTGCCCCAGAGAAAGCCCTGAGAATAAGACTTATTTTCTGTCATCTAACATACTCAGTTTCCCTTCCCATTTCCCCAGTTCTGTTAATATTGTGATCATCATTCCTACATTTTTACTTAAGCTTGAAAACTCTATTTATTCATTTACCAATTTTTACATTTATCCATCTATCCATTTTTCCTTGCACCGTTTGAGTTTCTACCATGTGTACATCATCATTGACATACAGTTGCAATAATGAAGATAATATCTGCAGTTTATTGAGCACATATTTTGTGCTAAGTGCTTTAAGTCTTATTCCATACAACATTACTATGAGGTAGCATTATTTCCTTATTTTTGTAAGTCAAGTAACTGGAGCTAAGAAAATTAAATAGCTTGCCCAGGTGAGGAAATATGAGAACCAAAGCTATATCCAGGTCTGTCTCCAGAGCCTAGGCCTGTTGTCTCCTTCTTGTGTCTGATCCGTCACAGGGCCTTTTCAGGGTTCTTTTGGTGCTATATTTCAATTGGCCGCTTCTCTCTCATGATGGTTATTCAGATCCCACCCTCCACCCCATGTTCATTATTGCAACAGCCTCCTTACTGTAATCTTGTCTTTGCCAAGTTGCTCCTGCATAAGCCTCCACTCTATCCTGCAAAAGCCACCAGTTTGATTTTATAGTTTTACTATGCCACTGTACTGCTCAGGAGTGAAACCAGCTTCCTGTTATTGGATCCAATCCATGCATCTCTGTCTGATGTTAAACTCCCTGCCTATCCATACTTACCTCCTGCTACATCTCTGTGTTTATTTATTCAATAAATATTTGACTCCAGGAGCTAAGGATGATTGGGTCATAAAAAAGACAAGTTGTTATAGGCTCTGCTTCAGAAGGCTTATGGTTTGATCGATTCATCTAGAATTATTCACTTCAGCTAAGCTAGTCTTCTTTAATAGTTCAAGCAGAACTATTTTTATTTATTTATTTAATTTATTTATTTTACAATAGAATGCATTTTGATATATTGTACACAAATGGAGCACAATTTGTCATTCCTCTGGTTGTACATGGTTCAGAGTCACTCCAGTAGTGTAATCGTACATGTATACAGGGTAATAATGTCTCTCTCCGTTATTGCCATCCCAGAGCCCCACCTCTCCCCTCACTCCCCTCTACACAAACCAAAATTCCTTTATTCTTCTGTATCCTCCTACCCCACTATGGATCAGTATCCACTTATCAGAGAAAACATTCAGCTTTTGGTCTTTCAGGATTGGCTTATTTCACTTAGCATGATATTCTTTAGTTTATCCATTTACCTGCAAATGCCATAATTTCATTCTTTTTTAAAAAAAAATTTTTTTTGGTTGTAAGTGGACAGAATATCTTTATTTTATTTTTATGTGGTGCTGAGGATTGAACCCAGTGCCTCATGTATGCTAGGCAAGCATGCTACCACTGCGCCATAACCCCAGCCCCATAATTTCATTCTTTAAGGCTGAGTAATATTCCATTGTGTATATGTACTACATTTTCTTTTCCTTTTTTTTTTTAAATATATTTTTTTTAGTTGTAGATGGACACAATGTCTTTATTTTATTGCTTTGTATGTGGTGCTGAGGATCGAACTCAGGGCCTCACGCATGCGAGGCAAGCGCTCTACCGCTGAGCTACAATCCCAGCCCCACTACATTTTCTTTATCCATTCGTCTGTTGGAGGACATCTAGGTTGGTTCCATAGTTTAGCTATTGTGAATTGAACTGCTATAAACATTAATGTGGCTATGTCACTGTAGTATGCTGATTTTAAGTCCTTTGGGTATAAACTGAGGAGTGAGATAGTGGGGTCAAATGGTGGATCCATTCCATACCATGAGGTATCTCCATACTGCTTTCCAGATTGGTCACACCAGTTTGTGGTCCCACCAGCAATGTATGAGTATGCCTTTTCCCCCACATCCTCACTAACACTTATTATTTGAAGCAGAAGTATTTCTGTCTCTATTTATGCTTTGTTCACAACTTTGTGCTTTGTAGGCCTTTCTTTTCTACATAGCCAGCCCCCTTCCCACAAAAAAAAAAAAAAAAAAAAATCCTTCCAAAATCTCATAGGTGCTTCTTTTCTTTCTGGTTCACTTTTCTCTTATCTACAGTTCCTTATACTATTTATTATCTGTGCATTTAATTTTAAGATTTATATACCATCTAGTATCCTGTCAGGTAATAATTCTTCGTACTTCTTTTCTTTTTTTTGGTACTTGGATTGACCTCAGGGGCACTCGACCACTGAGCCACATCCCCAGCCCTATTTTGTGTTTTATGTAGAGATGGGGTCTCACTAATTTGCTTAGCGCTTGGCTGTTGCTGAGGCTGGTTTTGAACTCATGATTCTCTTGTCTCAGCCTCCTTAAGTGCTGGGATTACAGGCATGCACCACCGCGCCCGGCTTCTTCATACTTATTTTTTTTTTTTTAATATTTTTTTAGTTATAGATGGACACAATGTCTTTATTTTATTGCTTTGTATGTGGTGCTGAGGATTGAACCCAGGGCCTCACGCATGCGAGGCAAGTGCTCTAGCGCTGAGCTACAATCCCAGCCCCGGCTTCTTCATACTTATACAAAAACTTTTTACAAAAGATTTTTGTGTACTTAATCTTATTCAATCCTCATAACACTAATGTAGATATGGCAGATATTCCCATTTTATAATAGAATAAACAGCTCCCAATAAGTTAGTGATTATGTATATGTACATGTGTTGTGAGGCTGTTCTTAGATCTGAGTGCTTCCAACTTTTTGAAGGCAGCATGGTCTAAAGAAGGTACATGGCCTGGGAAGCCTAGAGATGTGTATGGAAATAGTGTGAAGTAGTAGAAAGCACAGAGGTTCTGTATTAGGTTTTGGTTCCACTCCTGATCTTCTGTGTAACCTCAGGAAAGTTGCTTAGTTCTCTGTTTCCTTATCAGTATCATCCCTGATATACCTATCTATAGTATCATTGCCTGTCCAACTATGATGATGATGATGATGATGATGATAATATTCTTAACTAATTTTTTTGGGAGAGTGTGTACCAGGGGTTGAACTCAGGGGCAGTTGATCACTGAACCATATCCCCAGCTCTGTTCTTTATTTTATTTAGAGACAGGGTCTCACTGAGTTGCTTAGCACTCGATTTTGCTGAGACTGTCTTTGAACTTGTGATGCTCCTGCCTCAGCCTCCTGAGCCACTCGGATTTCTGGTGTGTGCCACTATTCCTGGCCCTTAATTAAATTTTATTGAGCACTTATTAAACACCAGGCACTGTCCTAAATGTTTTATGTGAATTTTCTCAGCTAATCCTTACAATACTTCTCTGAAATATTCTTTGATTGTTCCCACTTGACAGATGCAGAAATGAGGTACAGAGATGTTAAGTAACTAGACCAAACTGTGTGTGGTATTTCATGCCTGTAATCCCAGTGACTTTGGAAGTCAAGGCAGGAGGATCTTGGAGGCCAACCTGGATAACTGTCTCAAAATAAAAAGAAAAGGAGCCGGGCGTGGTGGCTCAAGCCTGTAATCCCAGCACTTAGGGAGGCTGAGACAGGAGAATCATGAGTTCAAAGCCAGCCTCAGCAATGGCAAGGTGCTAAGCAACTCAGTGAGACCCTGTCTCCATATAAAACACAAAATAGGGCTGGGGATGTGGCTCAGTGGTCGAGTGCCCCTGAGTTCAATCCCCAGTACAAAAAAAAAAAGAAAAGAGATGTGGATGTAGCTCAGTGGTAGAATGCCCCTGGGTTCAATCCTTAGTACTATTAAAAAATAATAAAGTAACTAGACCAGGAAAGCAACCTGAGTCTAAAAACAGTATACTTGGCCATGTATCTGTAAAATGTTTGGAGGTGCTCTGTAGACATAAGTACTGTAAACACATGTGGTCCAGACTGCATGCATGGCCTGCATGACTTTACTCATCTGTGTAATGGTGACTGAAGGAAGGTAGTAAGGAGATTTCTCAGGGGAAGAGAGATGGTTTCCTAGGGGTCTGGACAGGATTGAAGATATGGAGAGGCGTTTGAGGGACCTGTTTCTTTCTGTTAGCTCTTATTCTGTTACTGAGCTGTCTGGCCTACCTTTGAGAGTAGAGTAGAGGAAGTCACTGGTCTGCCAGTGAAGGAGGACAGGTATCCCTAGGCCCAGGGTATCTAGGTCTATATTGCAGCCAGGGAAGTCATAGGTTAGATGACAGACTCTTAGTCTGTCTGTGTGGACACTTTAGGCAGCTGACCATTTTGAAACGTCACTTGATGCTTGTGGTCCTGCTGAGGTCTCATAGCCCAGGGGCAGGGGGACAGTGATAGTTAGGGGATACAGGCTACAAGCAATTGTCAAGACTGCTCCCAGCCCTAAGTGTATTCTAGAGGTGAGTGCTGAGAGTCTGTGGGTGAGCCTATCTTTGGTCCCTTGCCCTTCTTGTCTGGCCCAGGTGAAGCAGGGGAGCACTAGGACCCAGAGGCTTGCACTGTTCCTGACAAGTCTAGAGCAGCACTAGCGCAGAGTGAGACTCATCAGCTGGCAAGCAGGATTCGGTATCTCTGGGCTCAGGAATCTTCAGGCAGCAAAGAGGACTTGCTCCTCAGCCCCCATCACTGCCCCCACCCCTACTGCGGTAGGCAGCTGAGTGAGACCCATGGACTGGGGAGGGCCGTGCTTGACGGTTCCTGTGTCGGTCCATGAGGGCCCAGCGCCCTGACCCTCCTGCCTAGGTTTCTGCCTTTTTTCTCTGTCTTTGGCCAGCTGGGGGAGGGAATAGAAGCTGGGTGAGCAGCATGGCCCAGAGCAAGAGGCATGTGTATAACCGGGTAAGTGGCCCTAATCTGGGATGGGCCCTGGGAGGGCTGTTGGAAAAGGCCTGTGTGCCTGTGGACATCATTGCTGTGGGGGCTGGGGAGATAGGCTGGAACTCAGCTGGAGGCACCCACAGACTGTTTCTAAGGAGCCCTTGAAGCCCTAATGGTGGCAAGCTGCATAGGCTTACCTTCCTATAGTGGGGCCCCAATGGTTACTGGCAAGGCCTGACCTCTGACTACCTGGTACCCATGTTAGGGATTCCTGAAGGGGACCAGACTACCTTGGGGACTCAGAATGGGGTTGATGGGTCAGAAAAACCTTAAAGTTAGGCCCTTTTTTAGAACTGCTTTGTTGTTTTTCACTTGCTTTCTCTTTCTTCTATCTGAGGTTGAATCTGTACCCGTGGTTGTGTCCTCCTGGTTCTGAGAGGCTTGTTGGGAGGTGCAGGGAGTCTCTGAGTTTGAGTCTGCTTTGATGTCACTGGCAGTTTCCTTTGTTATGAGATATACCTTGTTGTCCTAGGTGTGAGTTGGGGTCCTGAATCCCTTGGGAACTCTGTCCCTATCTTCCTGGATAAGCTCTTTGGGGAGTTAGGGAGTGACAGGCTGGGAAGTATCCTGATTTTTCTTGAATTCTGGCAGGGCTCCCTTCTGAAGCCAAGTGGTGGGTATCAGAAGAGAGCCCTGTGGAATCTTCAGGACCATGGTGTCATTTCTTGCCTCATTTCTCTCTCTTGTTGCAAGGCGCCTGGTTCATGGAGCTGCTATTACTAAAAACATCTTAGGTGTGATTTTCTTCTAAACTATAGACCAATTTGGGACCTAATTTTATGTTGTGTCCTGTCATCACGGGTGTGTCAGAAGCTGAGAGCTTCCCAAGGACAGTGTCTTAGTCTATTTCTTTGCCTTGCCCATCTGTGCCCATATATCCATTTGAACCACTAGGCAGTCTGAGAACAGAGTGAGGGACAAATTTGAGGTACATGATTTACTTGGCCTATATTTTTCTTTTCATAACAACATAGGGGGAAAGGATCTCCAGAGCTTGGGGTAGAGAGTAGAAAACATAATGTAGGCCACGAAGAAGGAAGTTGGATGGTTGGGTGGTTGCAGGTAAGGCATCCAGGAGTTTGAAAGTGGGTATGTGGATGGGACTGAGAGAAGTCAGATCAAGAAGAAGTGATGATGACCTAGGGTCCTGGAAAGAGATACAGTTATGTGCCTCCAGAAGAGATGAAGGTGGAGAGGGAAGCAGGCTTCTGTAGGTTCACCCACTCAACTCAGGCTTCTGAGTCAGGGCATTGGTTATAGGGAGCCTGGTCTAAACTGAGTTATTTGCTTGAGCTTAATTCTTCTGTTGAGGGGCAGTGTTCCTGAGAAAGTAGCCATGTGGTAACATTCACAGATCTATCAATGAATTCTGATTTTATAAAATTTAAATATAAGCTAAAAATTCTAGCAGATTCCAGAAGAATTTGGCAAACTCTTGGACCCATCACTGACATTTTCCCTTCAGAAGAGTTTGCCAAATTTAGGGGCTAACCTCACCCTGAGAATAGAGTTCAAGGGAAAACAAAAATTTTTTTTCCAGTCCAGGATCTTGGCTGGGGCATTTTTTATGCATTAGGATGCCACCCTTGACCTGAGGCCTCTAACTCTGTATGTGTGTACCTTTTTTTCAGACGCCCAGTGGCAGCAGGATGAGTGCAGAGGCAAGTGCTCGGCCTCTGCGGGTAGGATCCCGTGTGGAGGTGATTGGAAAAGGCCATCGAGGCACTGTGGCCTATGTTGGAGCCACACTCTTTGCCACTGGCAAATGGGTAGGCGTTATCCTGGATGAAGCAAAGGGCAAAAATGATGGAACTGTCCAAGGCAGGAAGTATTTCACTTGTGATGAAGGGCATGGCATCTTTGTGCGCCAATCCCAGGTACTCACCCCATCTTTGTGTGTGTGCGCGTGCACGCATGTGTGCACATGCACACATATCTGTTGGATGTGTAGCTTGTGTGTTGGCACTTGCTTTGGGCATAAGCCTCTGTGGGAGGTAGCAGTGGAGAGAAGATTGGTGATCCATCCTTAGGGAACTTTCCCTGTACTGTGACTTGCTTGGAGACTGGGGAAAGGCCCATATACAGCTATTCTTGGTCTGACTGTATTGAGTCTTTTTTGTGGTTTCAGATCCAGGTATTTGAAGATGGAGCAGATACTACTTCTCCAGAGACACCTGATTCTTCTGCATCAAAGGTCCTCAAAAGAGGTAACAGCCACCCACTTAAGCTGCCTCCTCATATCCAGAAGTCCCAGCTCTTTTCCTCTTAATGGGGGGCCACAGTGAATACTGAAAATTTTCCATCACTACCATGTTTCCTTGTTATAGATCTTCCCCTACCCCACCATGATGTTCTCTTGACCCTGCTATATATACAAACACACACTTTTTCTGTTTGCTTTCTACAGAGGGAGCTGATACAGCTGCAAAGACTAGCAAACTGGTGAGTGGTTTGGGGGTGGGAGTAGAGAGTAGTATAGAGAAAGGGAGGGAGGGAGACCCAATGCTAAGCAGGTAGAAACAATAAGTGACTTTGAACTGAAGCTTTCTAGTCTCTTCAGTCTCCCTGGGAAGGAAGTTTTGTAGGTACGAGTTGCTACATTTGAGCTAGAGTAAAGGTGATAGCAGGGAAAACTATTTGGTTCCAGAAGTACAGAGTCAAATGGAATTGATCTAGGGGAAATAGGAAGGACAGATCTGACCCCAATAGTGTAGTTGATTTCCTACCTTTTGGTACACAGAGATGCCAAGATGTAAAGAGTTTAAGAGTAGGGTAAGGTTAAAAATAGAGGGAGGAGTTGTCACCAGATCCTCTGCCGCTTATTTTCAACTATGGGCAGAGGGTCCTTCCTAGCTCCCCTCTGCCATTCTGCAGTGTTGTGGGTTCACCCACCTCTTTGCAGAGTGGAATTCTAGCTTCTCTGTGCCAGGGTGAGTGTATCCTGGAAGCTGATCCTTGAGGGACCCTCCTTGTCTCCTAAGCCTGGATGTTGATCTGAGTCCACCCACCCCTTGCCTGTGTATGCCTGATTGGTATTAATGCTTATACCCAGGATGTCTGGCCAGCTAGCACAATGTGATACCTGTTCTCTAACTTTGCCCTTTCCTACTCCTCATGCAGCGGGGACTGAAGCCTAAGAAGGTGGTGTGTTTACTGTTTGTGCCTGAGTGGGTGGGGGCCATGAGCCCCCTCTCCTGCTGTCCTGCATGTCCTTGGGCTGCTGCATGCATGTGTGTGTAACCTTGAGGCTGGGATGGCCAGAGGAAATGGCAGCCTTGGCTTCCAGAGTTCCTTTGAGGGGTGCAAGGACATCAGGCTCAGTGTCTGGGCCCAAGCAAACATTCATTAGGGATGATTTCTCACTGCCCTAGAGTCCTAGTTAGTTAGAGTATTTGATTGTAAATAATAGCAGCATGAAATAGTTTATTGGCTTACAGTAGGTTTCACTTAGCCAAATTCAGGGATGGTGGGAGGATAGATTGGAAGAGTAGGGCTGAGGAAAGTACCAGATAAAGTGGTTGTGCAAGGGAATGGGATGTCAGAGAATAGAGCACAGGAAGAGCAGTTGGAAAGCCTGAGAGTCTTTATGGAACTTCCCTCTGGTATGTGCTGCCATGAATATCCAGCCCTACTCTGCCCCATCAGTCTTTCTCTATCTGCTTCTTCCTCTGGGGTGTGCCTAAAGCCCACATTCACCCCTTGCAGGAGCTGAACTGTGCAGCTTCTCTCCCCTTCAACAGTGTTTAAACACATTGATGCCATGACGTCTTCCTCACACCAGCCCCTGCCTTGGGCCTTTGCCCAAGCTGTGTCTGACCTACACGTGCCTATCTGAGCTATATATACTGTGCTGGATGTAAAATGCTGTGATTTCCTTGTCATCAGCCTGCCTCAGGCCTTTCTGATGTTGCATGGAGAACTGCTGGATCAAGGCAGTGGGAGGGGAAAGGAAAACATCTCCTTTTTGACTCCTAGTGGGTGATGAGTCTTCACTTTGGAGTCTTGCCATGGTAGAGACCACATGCTGGTACTTGTTTTAGATCCTGGATCCTGGCTCCAGGTGGGAATGAGGATAAAAGGAAAATAACGCTCTAAAGGATGCTGGACCCATACTAGGGTCAGAGAGACTTGGCTTCATCCCTTGATTATTGTCTCCTGATTGGGGCTACCATCTTACCTCAGTCCCCTAAATAGAGAAGGGCATGAAACTGAGATATAAGGAAGAGTTCTGGCTTAACCTGACATGACCCTGTTAGGGGCTAAGCATTGCCAAATCCTGGGAAAATGTGGCAAAGCCTTACCTAGATTGTGCTAGGCTATAGCACCTTTGCTCACAGTGGAAGGTATCAATTAAATAGTTGAGTGCCTCTTCTGTCTCCCACCCCCATCCCCACCCCCAGTCATCAGCTTCAGTGGTTCTCTCAAAGCAGATTACTCAGTCAGGGCCCTTGCTCTCACTGCATGTGAACTGGGCAACTAGATCTAGAACAAAAAAGTGTTTTAAGCTAAGCGGGAGGAGAGAAGAGAACATAGATGCTTTCACAAAATACCTAATCCTTTCTGGAAAGCCCTTCAGGGACCATTGAAAAGAAGCCCAACACTGTCATTAAAGCTGCTACTGCCCCCATGGAATGTCACCTAGAGTTCTTTATTCACTCTATGTGCTCCTCAGAGCTTAAGACCAGTTCTGGAGGGGTGTGCTGGGTGTGTGTTCCTGGGAAACAAGGGTGTTGCCAGTGTGTATAAGAGAAGTGGACTGGATGAGGTTGTCAGAGGAGCAGAGTGCAATTATGAAAGAGACATGGAGAAAGGAGGCCCTGTGTCCCTGTCCACTGATGCCCTGGCTCCATAAAGTGCCATTTATTTGATGGCCTCTGGCCCAGTGTTTTGGAGTAAGCCCTGTGAGGTGAGAGAGGGAGGGAAGGGCGGAACCAGAAACTGTTCATAGGGAGAAGCAGCCAGGCAGGCTCTGCGCAGGACTATGTCCAGTCATGAGGAGGAGGAGGAGGAGCCAGCAGGGCCCTGGGTGGTTGCTAGGTGACGGTAGAAAAGTGGCTCCACCCCCATGGAGCAGAGGAGGGTGGGTGCATGACGTCAGGTGGAGCTGGTGCTGCGGCCACTGAGGCTGCCATCAGCCTAAGCTGGTGAACTGGGCCAGGCACTGCTCTGGTGCCTGCTGGAGCCTGGTTGTCCTACTGCGCACCTTCAGGGGCCTCTGTGTCCCAGCATCAGCTATTTGGAGGCTAGGAAGCTGCCGGCTGGGGAAGCTAAGGCTGCATTGTTGGGATTTGATGCACTAATCTCCTGTCTCCGCCGCCTTTCCCTCTGTTCGGTCTCTTTCCCTTCCTCCCTCCCTTCGTCTGTCCTTCCTCCCTGTGTTTGTCTATCCTCCTCTGTCCCTCCTTCTCTTTCCTTTCTTCCTTGCTTCTTTGGTTTTCTGCAATGATGAGACAGGCACCGACAGCCCGAAAGGTACTCTTGCTTGCTCTGGTCCTGCTACCGGGTTGCCAGGGTGATGGTGGCAGCAGGCAGCTGGGGTGGGGGTGGGGGCTGATTGACTTCATCTGTCTACCTGGTTGGGGGAGGAGGGTGAAGAAGAGGGAGGCAGGGTGAGGTGTGTGTCACCACCAGGCCCCACCCCTGGGCATTTACTTCTTACCCTGCCTGCTTTTGGCACTGACAATCTGTGTTCCAGGCCTTGTACCCAGTGGCCTCACAGGCTTGGGCTTCAGGCAGCCTCTACTACAAACAAGCTTTGGGAGGGTTTCCTGTGGTAGAAGCCAGAGAAGGAGGCCCAGGTGTCTTGGTATTTTAGCAGGCCTACCTACCTTACTGAGCCTTTGCTAGAATGACTCTTGGTTATTCTCCCAGTACTCCTCTCCCACAGGGTTTGTTTCAGGGGGCTTTACCAGGGTGGAATGGGGGCTTAGAATAGTTTTTGGCCCACAGCTTAGTCCAGGGTAGGAGGGGTGGATATCTGTCTTCTTGGGCTCAGAGTCTCTTGGAAACGGCCCAAGCCAAATCTTAATCTTTGCCATAGCAATGAGACACTGAGCAGCAAGAACACCCATTAGTGTTAATCACCCATTTATAACTTTGCAGTAACCCAAAGGGTTTCTGGATTTGGTTTAGGACAGTAGTTTCTCTGTGCTGCTGTCTACCCCACCTCTCTCTGTGCAGCTGGGTGGGGTTACTTTGCTGAGCTCTGGGCTTCTGCTAATGCAATATTCATAGTCCTGACACCTGAGCCCTCTGCCTTAGGGATGGGGACTGCTGCGGATCTGGTCCTGGGGAGAGGAGGAGGGAGGACAGCAACGTTGTTCTGCCTTGAAGATCTGATCTCTTACTTTTGAACTTACATCACTCTTGTCATCGTGTGTAAATAGTAGGGGGCTATGGGTGCCTAGGGAGTCCTCTGTGGACTCTAGCAGTTGAAGAAAGAGGCTGACCTGGGAAGTCCTTGCAGTGGTGTTTGGGTGGGGCTTCTGGCTCTGGGCTGGAGTGGGAGAAATTGTTCACAGAAGGACTGGTCTCTGGAGACCTTCTCATAGGCTGCTGCCTTTGGTCTCTTGTGGCTCAGCCTAGGACACAGGGACCTCTGGGATTTCCAGGGTGTCTGAAGGGGTGAGGCCTGCAAGGGTTGAGCAAAAGTGGGAGCAGGAACCAAGAGGAACAGGAATTTTGGGTTTCTGGAATTTCTGTGATTCACTGGAGGGAGAAAGGAATGGGATGGGGGGCGGTTGACTAACTATAGCCCCATTCCTGTTACATCTTCTGCTCTCATTGCTGTCCCTTTGCTGTCTTTCTGCCATTATACTTTCTTTCCTGACTACTTCTCTGGCTCCTGTTACCTGTCCAGACTACAACTCGGCGGCCCAAGGTGAGAACAAACAGGCCTCCATGCAAGCCACCGCTGAGTGTGCACAAATGTTTCAGGCATGTGCATGTTTGTGGGCATGTGTACTAGCAAGTGAAAGATCACAGTATATCATGAGTTCTCTTTGAGGGAGAAGAAGGGCCTGGGATTAATGACAGGCCTTTCCTGGAAAAATTACTTCCAGCTCTTTGAAGGTCCTCTGAGCTAGAAAATTGAGTTGTGGGGCGGGGGTTGTGGTTAATCAGGACAGGCTTTTTTTAAACAAGGTAACTTTGACCAGTTTTGAGGGGAGGGATTAGAAGAGAAGTGAAGAACTTGACAGTATAAAATGTCAGAGGAAGGAGATGTGTCTGTGAAAGCCTTTGATGGGGGTGTCCATGTAGCATGTGGTTTCTGAGTGTCAGCCCACTAGGGGAAGCTTGGAGAGAGTACTGGGAAGGCTTGTCTATTCCTAGGCTTGGGATTTCAGGATGGTTTCTGAGTTTTCTGCCCCACAGGGACCTGGGTAATGTTACCTGATCAGAACCTCTTTGTCTTAGGGGATTACAGAAGGGTTGGCTATACTTACCTTGTTTCAAGGAGGATTCTAGGGCTATAATTTTCACCTTGGTTCTTTTACTTGTAGGATTCCTTGACAAGGACCAAGGGAGAGCAATTTAGCTTGACTTCTAAAGAGTATGGAGGGCCTAAGAAGGGTAGAGAGTCTGGAACCCCCACTTTTAGCCCAGCCCTCTCTGGGAACATGAATATCAAGAACAAACTCTAATCTGTTCTTTCTCTGTGGGAATGACATTGAGGCACACCCCACTCCCCGCCCCGCAGGGGAGTTGGGCACAAACCCAGGGCAAGGATAGGACTGGGAGTATTAAGAAATTGCTAGAATGATCATAAGTGGGTCACAGAGGAGAGTTCTAAGGAGTAAGAGATTCTGCTATAAAGGGTAGTACCAGAATTGGGAGGAATGTGGGGTCAGTGCCAAAGGAGGAAACTTATAATCTCATGTTTTCCCCCATCCTTTCCTCCCTCTTTCCTCCCCCTGTCCTTTGTCAATGTTGCTTTCTGACTGTGTCATTTTCCCTGTTCCCTTCACTGTGTCTGTTCTCATTGTGCTTTCATACTGTCTTTTCTCTTCTTTGTCTTCAATCCTTGCCATATTCTTATATGCTGTCTCTCTCCCTTTCACTACCCCCATCCTCTGTTCTCTTTCTGGTCTGCCCCTACTCTCTCTGAATAGCCCACTCGCCCAGCCAGTACTGGGGTGTCTGGGGCCAGTAGCTCTTTGGGCCCTTCTGGCTCCGCATCAGCAGGTGAGCTGAGCAGCAGTGAGCCCAGCACCCCGGCTCAGACTCCACTGGCAGCACCTATCATCCCCACACCAGCTCTCACCTCTCCTGGAACAGCTCCCCCACTTCCTTCTCCATCCAAGGTAAGGACTAGCATTGGGGTAAAGGAAGAATCAAGATACTAAGGGGTCTGTGATTCCTGGCTAGGTCTTAGAAATTTCCTGGGGTTGGGGGAGACCTAGAGCTTGGATCAGAAAGAGTGGGAACATAGTGTGTGGGGTATCTTGCTACTGCCAAGAAGTTGCCTTTTCCTTTCTTGCCCTTCTTTTCTTCTTTCTTTTTTGGGAGGGTGGAATTGAACTCAGGGCCTTGTGCATATAAGGCAAACACCCTACCACAGAAGTATATCCCGTCCTCCTGCCCTTCCTTCAGACTTTTCTGGTACATATAGCCGTGGTTTTCTCTCCAATGTTTGTATGCCACTTGATTTTAATTCTGGGGTTAGAGTGATGTTTGCATACATTCTCATCTTCTTTGTTCCAGCTCAGTCTCAGGGGAGGCAGGGTGGGCTGTGCATAGATGGCAGGACCTTTCCTTGGCAGGAGGAAGAGGGGTTGAGGGCCCAGGTACGAGACCTGGAGGAGAAACTGGAGACCCTGCGGCTAAAACGGGCAGAAGACAAGGCAAAGCTGAAAGAATTGGAGAAACATAAGATCCAGCTGGAGCAGGTGCAGGAATGGAAGAGCAAAATGCAGGAGCAGCAGGCAGACTTGCAGCGGCGTCTCAAGGAGGCGCGGAAGGTGGGACTCGGGATGGGGAGGGGGTGGCTGGGGAGGCTGAGGTACCCAAGGAGGTAAATTGGAAGTAGAACTGGAACTAGAACCTGGAGTACCTTGTGAGAAAGGGCAACATAGGGCATCTCATTGCTCCTGCCCCCACCACCCTCTCCCCCTCCTTAGGAAGCCAAGGAGGCACTGGAGGCAAAGGAACGCTACATGGAAGAGATGGCCGACACTGCTGATGCCATCGAGATGGCCACTCTGGACAAGGAAATGGCTGAAGAACGGGCTGAATCTCTGCAGCAGGAGGTCGAAGCACTGAAGGAGCGTGTGGATGAGCTCACCACAGACTTGGAGATACTAAAGGCTGAGATTGAAGAGAAAGGTAAGGTGCCAGGAGCTGCAGGGCCCAAGTGGTGGGGTGAGACTAGTCCTGAACATGTTAATGGTCTTCCGCAGGCTCAGATGGAGCTGCATCCAGTTACCAGCTCAAACAGCTTGAGGAACAAAATGCCCGCCTAAAGGATGCCCTGGTGAGGTAGGCTGCTCACTGCTTGGCTCTGGCCTTCACTCTTCTGCCTCTGAATGTGTTAAAGCACCTGTTGCAGGTCACTTTGACACATGCTCTCCTCTCTGTCTTTCCCACAGGATGCGGGATCTTTCTTCCTCAGAGAAGCAGGAACATGTGAAGCTCCAGAAACTCATGGAAAAGAAAAACCAAGAGCTGGAGATTGTGAGGCAACAGCGAGAGCGCCTGCAGGAGGAGCTGAGCCAGGCAGAGAGCACCATTGATGAGCTCAAGGAACAGGTCTGTGAAACCCAGCCCTTGCCTAGAATCCCCTTACCTGTTGCCATTTCCGTTTTCTAGTCATCTTCCAACAGCAATTTTCCTGGTCCCTTCCCCATAATACAGGTGGATGCTGCTCTGGGTGCTGAGGAGATGGTAGAGATGCTGACTGACCGGAACCTGAATCTGGAAGAGAAAGTGCGAGAGTTGAGGGAGACTGTGGGGGACTTGGTAAGAGAAGAGCAGACTCCTGACCCTGATGGAGGGTATTTGTAAGGGACCTGTCCAAAGAGAGATTGACACATGACCCCTGACCTTTGAACAGGGTATTTGGTAAGATGACCTGTCCTGGCCCTTCTACCCTAACCCTGCCTTTGCTTTCCCCCAACTACCCAACTTTCCCCCCTTGTATTCCAGGAAGCAATGAATGAGATGAATGATGAGCTCCAGGAGAATGCACGAGAGACAGAACTAGAGCTACGGGAGCAGCTGGACATGGCAGGTGCCCGAGTGCGTGAGGCCCAGAAGCGTGTAGAGGCAGCCCAGGAAACAGTCGCAGACTACCAACAAACCATCAAAAAATATCGCCAGCTGACTGCTCACCTACAGGTGCCTGCCCAACCCCTGTTCTTTGCCCACCTACACTCTAGGTTACCTTGACCCCACTGCCCCTCACTCTCTCTCTCCTAGGATGTAAATAGGGAACTGACAAACCAGCAGGAAGCATCTGTGGAGAGACAGCAGCAGCCACCTCCAGAGACTTTTGACTTCAAAATCAAGTTTGCTGAGACTAAAGCCCATGCCAAGGTCAGGAAAGTGGGTGGCTTTAGAGCCAGGTGTTAGGGAGCCCAGCCTGGGTATGACTATGGGCTAGCCTGATACAGGCTTTGGGCTTCAGAATCCTGGGGGAAGGTGTTCCTTGTGTGGTTATTTAGAAGACTACTGGCTTGGATTTAACTTAAAAGCAAGGGACCTGGTGAAGTGAGGCATGGTGATTTTTGGACTCTAGGCGAGAGCCCAACTCCCTGTCTACTTCACAGGCAATTGAAATGGAGTTGAGACAGATGGAGGTAGCCCAGGCAAACCGGCACATGTCTCTGCTGACAGCCTTCATGCCTGACAGCTTCCTTCGGCCAGGTGGGGACCATGACTGCGTGCTGGTGCTGCTGCTCATGCCTCGTCTCATTTGTAAGGTATGGCCAGTTAGTCATATGTGCAATAAAAATCTGATGGACTTGCTGAGAGCCAAGCATTGAAGATGCCAAGTTGAGACAGCAAAAATGTAGTGAGGAACACAATCAACGAAGTCACAGATGAACATGTATAGTTGGCCTCCGTATCTTTGGATTCTGCATCTGTGAATTCGAACAACTGCAGATCAAAAATATTTGGGAAAAAAATTGCTTCTGTACTGTACATGTACAGACTTTTTTTCTTCTCAGTATTTCCTAACTAATATAATATAAAAACTATTTACATAGAATTTACATTGCATTAGGTATTATAAATAATCTAGAGGTGATTTAAAGAATATAGGAGAATGCATATAGATTATGTGCAAATATTGTCTCATAAGAGGGACTTGAGCATCCATGGATTATTTTATTTGTGGTGAGTTCTAAAACCAATCTCCTATAGATACAAAGGATGGACATATTATAGATTCTGTGTTATAAAGGAGAGGTAGGGTGTTTGAGAGAGCACAGTTGAGGATCTGATTTAGATGAGGCAGGTTGTGACTGAGGGAATAACATTTGAGCTGAGAGCCAGAGGTGGCTAGGAGTTAGCTAGGGGGATAATTGGCAGGATAGCATTCTAGGTGGAGAGAGATCAGGAACAGCAGCTGTAAGTCAGGGAAGCCTTGACTTAAAGGCTCTTTTATTCTTATATTCTAAAATCCTCACAAGCACCAGTATTCACATCATTACCCTTTCCCCAGGTGAGACTTCCTGCCTATTTAAGAACTATTTCTGCTCTTTCTCTTATTTGTGTCCATGCTCCCCACAGTTGTTAAGCTGTATCCTGTATTCCTGAGTCTGTGTTCTTCATCTGCTGCTCTGAGTTTCAGGTCCCTGGTCTTCTTCTCATAGGCAGAGCTGATCCGGAAGCAGGCCCAGGAGAAATTTGAACTAAGTGAAAATTGTTCAGAGCGGCCTGGGCTTCGAGGAGCTACCGGTGAGCAGCTCAGCTTTGCTGCTGGGCTGGTGTATTCACTGAGTCTGCTGCAGGCTACACTACACCGCTATGAGCAGTAAGTGACTCCTGATCCCTGCTCCAGGACCATGGGTCCAGGAATGACTGGAATTGAGATTGCTTGGAGTTTGGCCTCACAGAGCCCTTTTCTGGTCTCTAGTGCCCTCTCTCAATGCAGCGTGGATGTGTATAAGAAGGTGGGCAGCCTCTATCCTGAGATGAGTGCTCATGAACGCTCCCTAGATTTCCTCATTGAGCTGCTACACAAGGATCAGCTGGATGAGACTGTCAATGTGGAGCCTCTCACAAAGGCCATCAAGTACTATCAGGTCTGCAGGAAATATGTAGGCTTGGGGCAGGAGGGAGGGAAGCTTTCTCCTGATGGGAACCTTTGCCAGTATATTCAGGGTTGTATGTCCCAGGCTGGCTGCTTAGGACTTAATTTGCGCTTAGTTGAACTTGCATTATGATACGACTGCCTGGGGGTTTTGGATTCTCTTACCTCTCAAGACTCCCATAATGACCAGAGCTCAAATTATAGTTTGGGAAGAACTTCCCTCACTTCCACATGTTAAAGGCTATCTCTGTCATCTTTCTTCAGCACCTGTACAGCATCCATCTTGCCGAACAGCCTGAGGACAGTACCATGCAGCTGGCTGACCACATTAAGGTGAAATGTCTGGATCAGTGGTTGAGCCTCCTGTAGGGATCAGAAGTGGAGGATCAGATCAAGAGATTAGGCCCCAAGGGGTATCACATGAGACTGGGGCAAGGTCACCAAAGCCAGATCAGGGTAGACAGAGGACCCATTTATGTGTGGGGGTCAGTAGAGGGTAGGGACTTCTTAGAGATCATGATGGGGCAGAGAACTCCTGTTACAGCTAATAACCACCTGCTTCTCTCCTAATAGTTTACCCAGAGTGCCCTGGACTGCATGAGCGTAGAGGTGGGGCGGCTACGTGCCTTCTTGCAGGTGAGGGCACATCCAGATCTGTGTGACCTCTTGTTCTTAGTCCCTACTGCATTCGGCCCTAATGCTTACCTGGTTTTCCATCTATTTCCTGTTTCCTATGTAGGGTGGGCAGGAGGCTACAGATATAGCCCTTCTGCTCCGGGACCTGGAAACATCATGCAGTGATATCCGCCAATTCTGCAAGAAGATCCGAAGGCGGATGCCAGGGACGGATGCTCCTGGGATCCCAGCAGCACTGGCCTTTGGACCACAGGTTAAGGGCTTGCAAGTGGGGAAGGGAAAGAAACTGAACAAAACCAGGAGGATCCTAGCATATTAAGATCAATCTGGTCAGGGCATGAAACTGAGGTAGCTAGAAAGTGTGATGCTGGACTCAGGGTGGGCTCTTGACTCTAGCTTTTCACACAGGTGTCTGACACACTCCTAGACTGCAGGAAACATTTGACGTGGGTGGTGGCTGTACTGCAGGAGGTGGCAGCTGCTGCTGCCCAGCTCATTGCCCCACTGGCAGAAAATGAGGGGCTGCCCGTGGCTGCACTGGAGGAGCTGGCTTTCAAAGCAAGCGAGCAGGTTGGCCTCGGTAGCTGGGCAGAAGGGGCTGGGGAGTTAGTGGCCAGTATGGGGCTTTCATTCCTTCCCTTGGCTCCTGCAGATCTATGGGAGTCCTTCTAGTAGCCCCTATGAGTGTCTGCGCCAGTCGTGTAACATACTCATCAGCACCATGAACAAGTTGGCCACAGCCATGCAAGAGGGGGAGTATGATGCAGAGCGGCCTCCCAGTAAGGTTAGTAGAGGTTTCTTTGGAGGAGCTCCAGTGCAGAAGAGCATGACTTGCAGAGCTGCAGCTGGTTGTGGGAGGGCAGGGAGGCAGGAGGAAGGCATCTGAAGAACAATATCCTGCCTAGAAGGCAAGGTTTTTCCTGTGACTGGATCGCTCTGAAAGGAGCATACTGGTGCTCTCCTCTCAGTGCTCTACCCTCTGACCCACCCAATCCTTTAGCCTCCTCCAGTTGAGCTACGGGCTGCAGCCCTTCGTGCAGAGATCACAGATGCTGAAGGCCTGGGTTTGAAGCTTGAAGATCGAGAGACTGTTATTAAAGAATTAAAGAAATCACTCAAGATTAAGGTGAGGGTAGAGTGTACTCAGAGTTTTGGGGCTAGGAAGTATGATGGTACTCAGGGAACTGCAAATATTGAGACTTAGATCAGGACTGAGAAGGCTTGGGGGTTATGGGGTGAAATGGGGGCTTGCGATCAAGCAGCTATCAGGGAGCTTTCTATCTCATGGTCTAATCTGGATCTCAGGGCCATGGGGAGGATATTAGGGAACTAAAACCTCTCTGCTTTTCCAGGGAGAGGAGCTGAGTGAGGCCAATGTGCGGCTGAGCCTGCTGGAGAAGAAGTTGGACAGTGCTGCCAAGGATGCAGACGAGCGCATTGAAAAAGTCCAGACTCGACTGGAGGAGACCCAGGCATTGCTGCGGAAGAAAGAGAAGTCAGGCACCTTCCCCGGGGCCCTGGTTCCTCCAACCCTTCCTCTTGCTTGAGGCTCTGTCCCTAACCCTTTCCTTTTTCCCTCCTGATGAGACTTTGCCCATTTCCTTTCTCTATTCCATCCCTATTGTATCACCCCAACTTAAGCCTGTGCTTCCCTTTCCCTGGCTCCTCACTTGCATGGCTACCCTAAGGATTTTTCAGGACTGAAAAATCATGTGGGGCCATGGGGAAGGGACACTAACCAAACCCAGATGCTCTTTCACAGAGAGTTTGAGGAAACGATGGATGCACTCCAGGCTGACATCGACCAGCTGGAAGCAGAGAAGGCAGAGCTAAAGCAGCGGCTGAATAGCCAGTCTAAGCGCACAATTGAGGGACTCCGGGGGCCCCCTCCCTCAGGCATTGCTACCCTAGTCTCTGGCATTGCTGGTGGTGAGTACAGTGGGATAGGCAGAAATGGCCCAGAGGAGACTGACTGTCCTTTCTCTTATCCTTGGCCTCCATTTGACACCTGTCCCCTTTCTCCTGAATGTTCATCCAGAAATGTGCTTGCCCAGTTAAACCAAGTTTTTATGTTCTCCAAAGATATCTGCAAAGTGTCTCTGACCAAAGTAGGACATTACCAAGTTACATTCAGAATGATAAAAACAGTTGAACTCTAGTATCTGTCCCTTTTAGATCTACTGTTTGGCCCCTCTGTCCCACCCCTATATCCCAGAGGCTGCACTCCTCCCTCCCAGGGTGTCCACCCTTGCCTGATGCCTACATTTTATTCTCTTTGTGTGGGTGCTGTGTCCCCACTGAGCTCACGTGGCTTCATCTTATGTTGGTTATCTCTTCCATTGTGTAATTCTCCCAAGTTTGCTTGTACTTTTGTTCTGACTTTTGTCTACCCACTCAGTATTGTCAGGAGTCCCTACCTGGAGTTTTTCTGGCTTCCAGGCCCAGTCTTCTCAGTTTCCTGGGTAAGGAAGTGACTGCTGCTGTCTTGGTTCTCATGTAACCTATTATTAGTTTTCATTCCCCCTTCAGTTTCTTACCCTTTTCACCTCCAGAGGACAATCTTCTCACCTTGGAATTAAACCATCAGAATTTCCAGATTTTTCCTGTTCTCCTGTCTCATCAGCTGACCTCACCTAGGGTCTTGATCTTACCAAAGTTCCCGTAACTGATGCCTCATGATTTTGGGAGGTGACCAAGTACCTTTGTGACATTAGACTCCTATGGTACAAATAGTTCCATGTTCTTTGTGGAGAGTCTTCAGAATTACCACCTCGTATTATTTCGGCATAGGCTCTTTAAACAAACACTGGTTCAGAATTAGTGAAATTCCCCCCCCACCCACAAAAAGGAATTTTTGCCTCAGAGCAGTGGGGAAACCTGAGGTATAAGGATGCAGACCTTTCAGGTCTCGAGCATTCCCCATGCTGTTTTTGGAGATGGATTATGGAGCAGAGAGGCAAGAACAGTCTCATGCCCCAAGTGCTTCCTCCCACACACTCATTTTTCCATTCTTCTCACACATTGCACCCTCACTGATTGGCCTCATGCCCCTTGGTTCTCTTTCACACATGTCTACTCTTACTCCAAGAAGAGGGGTAGGGTCTTGTATAGAAGGTGATCAGAAAAAGGGTTTCCTGCAGGTTATATCCAGGATTTCTCTGGTATGTCCTCCAAGCCCCAAACTACCTAATTTCCTCTCTCCTCTTTTCCTGCTCCCCCATGGGCTATCCTGAACACAGAAGAACAGCAGCGAGGTAGAAACCTACTGTGGCTGGGGCTTACCAGGGCTAGTGGGAATCGGGGCTGGTGGAGTAGGATAAGACTTCCCCTGTGGAACAGTGAGGACTGGAGGTGGGAAGGAATGAGGAAAGGGGAAGAGCAAGGATGGGGCCTAATTTTCAACCTTTTCTTCTTGGGGCTGAGGACATTTTTTATGGTATCCACAGGGAACGTTCCTGGGCAGGCTCCAGGGTCCTTGCCAGGCCTGGGGCTGGTGAAGGACTCACCCCTGCTGCTTCAGCAGATCTCTGCCATGAGGCTGCATGTCTCTCAGCTCCAGCATGAGAACAGCATCCTCAAGGTGAGAAACACAGGGAGAGCTGACTTGGAGAGTGGAGTATACCCTCCCATTGCTGTTGGATGGTAGAGGGCTTTTAGCACCTCTCAATGCTGCCACTTTTTTTTGTCCCCACAGGGAGCCCAGATGAAGGCATCCTTGGCAGCCCTGCCCCCTCTGCATGTTGCAAAGCTTTCTCTCCCACCCCATGAGGGCCCTGGTGGTGAGATAGCAGCTGGTGCACTGTACCGTAAGACCAGCCAGCTGCTGGAGACCTTGAATCAGCTGAGCACACACACTCATGTAGTAGATATTACTCGCACCAGCCCTGGTATGTACCACTGACCCCTGAGATGAATAACGTGCCTGACCCCTTGACCCAGAGATTTAGCCCCTGCCCGGGCAGTCCCTAAACGGTAGAGGCTCTTCTCAGCTGTGACCTTTGGCTTCAGGGTTCAGTTTTCTTGATTCACCTATTTTAAGTGCCTGTTCCATGAAAGGGTCCAGTACCCACACTCCTGACCCTTAATCCAGACCACTTGCCT
Source organism: Geosciurus inauris (assembly GCA_004024805.1). Classification (NCBI taxonomy): domain Eukaryota; kingdom Metazoa; phylum Chordata; class Mammalia; order Rodentia; family Sciuridae; genus Geosciurus; species Geosciurus inauris. The sequence continues at coordinate 136,854 of PVHX01001453.1, forward strand.
GTCTGGGCCTATGTGGACTTAACCAGCTTTCCCTTTGTACAGCTGCCAAGAGCCCATCGGCCCAGCTTATGGAGCAAGTGGCTCAGCTCAAGTCCCTGAGTGACACCATTGAGAAACTCAAGGTCAGCTCAGACCCTACTCTTCCCTACCCTATGGAGCTCAATTCAGAGCTTTCCTTGGTGGAGCCAGGTGCTTCTGGAGTTCCTCTGGGCCCAGCCTTGCATTAGATGGCACATTGGGAAGAATGTGGAAGGGAAGATAGAGTTCTTGCCTTGGAAACTGTCAGAAGATAAAATTTTTATCAACAGAATGCATGAGCTAGGATCATCTTTAGGGTGTGTGGCTCAGTCTGCAGTTTCTGTCAGAGCTGAGATTGCTGTAGGGTAGATTGGTTGGGAATGGCTTCTCAGAGGCAGTGGAAACTGAATTGGGCCTTAAAAGATGAGGATCTATAAAGGAAAGAGGGATGTTGGAGCAGGGATGAGGTTGGAGGTGAGAGCAGAATTATTGTGACAGAGAGGACTGGGTTTCTGCTCCCCTTGTATTGGTGTCTCTGAAACCAGGAAGTCTTATGTTAGCCTATGGAGGGTCCCTTAAATAAACCCTTATTTTCCTTTCCCCAGGATGATGTCCTTAAGGAAACAGTATCTCAGCGCCCTGGAGCCACAGTCCCCACTGACTTTGCCACCTTCCCTTCAACAGCTTTCCTCAGGGTAAGGGGGAGCATAGGATGGAGATGGCATAGTGTGGAGGGCTCAAGAATTTGAAGAGACCTGGAATCACAGGTCCAACAACTGCACACCTTGTTTTATCTGGCAAATCCAAATCTTACTTGTAAGAGACAAAAATACTTGCAGTGCTTCCAAAAATTCTAATATTTTAGCATGCAGAATCACCTCCCTTGACTTTTGATAACGAGGAATTTAAAACCCCTGTACCAGACTATGTACCCCCATTCTAATTTGAAAAATTAGGTCACCATGGCCTAAAAGCTGAAGGCTACAGTCTCCCAAGGGTTTTGTTGGTGTTGATACTAAGGGACCCCTTTAGGGGCCCACAGTTAAAGTGAACCCCTGACCTAGGGTCCTATTTCTCTTACCAAGGCCAAGGAAGAACAGCAAGATGACACAGTCTACATGGGCAAAGTGACCTTCTCGTGTGCAGCTGGCCTTGGACAGCGACATCGGCTGGTGCTGACCCAGGAGCAGCTGCACCAGCTTCACAGTCGCCTCATCTCCTAAGCATTCCTTCCCCTGCCCCCCTCAACCTTCAACCCTCCTGGTGCCACTCTGCCCAATGCACAGCCACCTCAGCCAACCCCCAGGTAGAACCATGTGGGTTAAGTGCTTCCCGCCCCCTTCAGCTTCACTCCCATCCTGTCAGCACCCTGCTCTTGCTCCTTAACCTAGGTTTCCCCATTCCCATCCCTGGCCTCTTCCATAATTTGCTATTCAGCTGCTCCCTCTTTCCTGAGGGGCCTCAGGGCATGTGGGGGTAGGCTGAGACCCCACCACTAAAGGTTGAGTGAGGTCCCCCTGATTAAGGACTTCACCCCTTGATTAAAGCAACTTCTGCTTCATTGCTTTCTGTGTGGTGTTGAGAGTGGGACTTGGGCTATTTGGCTCAAAGCAGGAGTGAAGGAAAGGGATACTGAAGAAGCTTCGACTGTCACATTTGAGGGCCCTGTTCTGTGGTGATCAGTAGAATGCTGTATCCCTCAAATGTATGTACAGTAAGTTACTTTGAGCAAGGTGAAAAGAGCTAGACTTAGGGCTAGGCACTTAAGTTCATTGAGAGTTTTTTAAATTGGGGTTATGTAAATCTGCCAGCTCTACTCTGCTTCCTGGAGCTTCTGCTGCTCTGCAGTCCAACTTCTGGCTGGAATAATGATGTGATCACCAACCCAGCCAACTTTCTCATAGAGAACATTTATTTACTAAAGGGGCAACTAAAGCAACAGACTAGTGAGAAAAGATGGAAGTACAAAAGGTACTCCCAAACTGTACTTCAAATTAGTATCAGTTGGGAAGCTGCTTTAAAATTTTTACAGATTTCTGGGTCTTGACCCAGATCTGCTAAAATACCTCAATGGTTGGGACCCATTGGGTCTGTGAGCAGCACTCCAGTATTTTAGAGCTTAGCCCCAGTTTAATTTAGTTGGCCGACTGCTTGATACTCTTTTTGATTGCCCATGTAGAAAAAAGAAATCCAGCCCAAGCTCCCAAAGAAAGAGAAAGAGACCTTTGCTTCTTTGGAGCAGTCTAGCTAGGCCAGGCTCTCCACTGTGCTGCTCCTCTTGAGGGCACGGGGCAGACAGGAGGAGGGAGCCTTCATTGTGAGAGCCCAGGAGCACATTCTCAAATAGAGTATGTGGGAAAGTCGGTGGTTGTGGCATTTGAATACCTGCCCTGTGCCTGTAGCCTTTGTTTTTTCTTTTTTTTTTTAAAAAACCTTTATTTTATTTATTTACGTATTTTGTATATGGTGCTGAGGATCGAACCCAGTGCCTCATGTATGTGAGGCAAGCACTTTACTACTGAGCCACAACCCCAGGCCTTTCTTAATTGGGGTTCTGAGAGAAAATTATTTTTGTGACTTTTCCTCAGTGTTCTCAAGTGTGATTCATCACTAGTGCCATTCTAGATGCATAATATTTAATTTGGTGCATACAAGGGATGCCTTAGAATGTTGAGGCTTAATTCCCACAGAACTGGTTGACAAGGGTTGCTGTGTCTTGGTACCAGATAGTCTCCACCTCACATTTCCAAATTTGGCTTCTCTAGTGCTAATGAAATTGCAGACCACACTGTCCTTTTCCTGAGATTGGATTATATTCCTGTCCTTTCTACCCAAACTGGTGACCTGGCTTCTGGTTGGTGGTTAAGACACTGAGGGCTGAAGAGCAACTTCTGGTGGCACCTTGAGAACAGGGCTTTTTTGCTCCATTCTGTTCCATTGGTGGTAGTTTGTCATAACTGTAACTACTGCTTTCCTGAGCCCCAGACTCATTCACTGAGTTGTCTGAATGCTAGATACCTCCCTAGGAGGACCCTACAAGTATCTATCTCAAAGGCAGTGTGCCCAAAACTGAAATCATCTGTGTCCTGGATGTGGCAAGCCACAAACCTTTTTGTTCACTCTCTTGAGTTAATTTCATTACCCAGCCCTGTTCAGTTTTTCCTTCATTACTGTCTCTCATGTCTGTCCACCTTTTTCCATTGCTTCTAACTCTGTATGTAACACATTGCTTTGGGTAACTCAATTTCCATTGCCTCTCTTCAGCCAGTTCCCTGCACCAATGCCAGTGGGGCCTTTCCAAAATGCAAACTGGCTCATGTCATTCCCTGTTTTAAATCCTGAAATGATCCCTCCAACTAGATTTTAAAACTTAAATAAAATCCTGATATCCTTCCTCCAAGCATCTAGAATTTAAAATTTAAATTCACTAGAATGGCACACAAGGCTATCAGTGATTTGGGTCCTGCCCACCTCTCCAGCTTATCCTGGGGCTACTTCTCCACATATGCCTGGTCCAACTTTAGTGAACCCCTACAGTTTCCATGCCACACTATGCCCTCTTAGGCCTCTTCTTGTGAAATGAGAGGAGAATGCCATATACTTTATGCCCCCTCTCCTCTCTACCCCTACCTGCTCTAGTGTGGCAACCTCAGGAAATCTCCAACCCTGGTGACTTGTTAAGTATCCTCTTCTAAGGCAGCAAATAAATTAAACCTTTATTCCAGGTATGCTTGGCTCAGTTGCTTCATGACCTGGTAAGGTTTCTAATCTGATCTGTTTTCTTATTCAAAGAGTGGGACTAATGGCACCCCACAGGGTTGTTGTGAAGGCTAAATGAGTAATACATGAAAGCATCAAGTGCTGTGCCTGGCACACAGTAGGCTCGCTTCCCTTCAGTACCTGCTCCTACTAAATGCTTTATACCTGTAAGCATCTATTTCTATTGTAATTGTTAGGTAAGTCCTCTAACTCTCCCTTCAGACAGATTGAAAATTGCTATAGAGTGTCTTCCATCTCTGCATCCCCCCAAACACAGGAGAAGGTCACATGTTTGAGGAGAATGGTGAATTTTATTTTGGACATAAGTTAGAGGTGTCTGTAAGAATGTTCCAGTGGAGATGTCCATTTGGCTTACCCAGCTTTATTCAACTGGGTAAAGCTCAGCAGAGAAGTCCAAATTAGAGATAAAGTTTGGAGAACCCATTGGGATCACATCAGTGGTAGTGGAAGGAATAGTTTGGATGTGTTCACTTCTATAATTCAGGTTACTTAGAAAATGGAACCGAGTCGGGCATGGTGGCACATGCCTATAAACCCAGCAGCTCGGGAGGCTGAGGCAGAGGATCACAAGTTGAAAGCCAGCCTCAGCAACTTGGTGAGGCCCTGTTTCAAAATTTAAAAATGAAATAAAAAGGACTGGGGATGTGGCTCAGTGATTAAGCACCCCTGGGTCAAACCAGGTACCAAAAAAAAAAAAAAAAGAAAGAACTGAACCAGAGGTAAAGTTTAAATGCCAGTGCTTTGTTGGAAGGTGCAATCAAAGAGCAGTGAAAGGAAAGGAGGAGGAAAAAAATCAAAGTTTGTAGTGAGTTGGCTGCTGCTTCACAAAGACAGCTGGTCACTTGCCCATTTGAGATGTCTGGATAGACTATAAGCCCTGTGCCTGAGGTTAATGGAGGATGGAGAATAAGTTGCCTGCCCTCCTTGCCTGTCCTTCACTACTTAAACTTTGCCCTGGGGGGTGTTAGTTCCCTCTCATTTGCCAGGATTGTGTGCAACATGGTATTTCACCCAAGACCTAAAAGGCTCAGGGGAACAGATTGTGGGCAGGAGCCCGTAGGAGTCAGTAAGGGCAGAGCACACAGCTGGAGCCTAGAGTCAGATAAGGCTGAGAGAATCTGAAGTGGCAAGTCAGCTGAGGAGAGTGAAAAGAGGAAGGTGGGATCCTTGGTAGCCCTGAGAGGTAAGGAGCCCACAGCACATCCTGAAGTAGCATCCACCAAGAGCAGAGGACCCATGGAGAAAGTGCCAGAAGGCCAAGGGAGGACAGAGTGAGGAGCTCAGAGAGCAAATGAGTCCTGGGAAATGGCCACTGTGATTCACAGATGTCTGGTGAACTGGCAGAGCAGTCTCCCTGGGATAGAGGGAGCAGAAGTGGGTTATGGTGGTGAGAAAGGGAAGAGGAGCTCACCTGTACTGCTGTGTCCCGGGTGGCACTGAATAACTTGGGAGCTGGGAACTAGAATGTGATGGAGGGGAGGACTGACAAAGAGCTCTTTGTACCAAGGATGGAATATAGCATGGTAATAACCACTTTTGGTCTATCCAAACCCAGAACTGCTTTCTCACAGAACCAAAGACTGGAAGTTGGCAGGGCTAGGTATGCTTATTCTCAACTCTATCCTAGGAACCCCTCTTTTGGGGAATCTAGGGCCCATTGCCAGGACCAGTATCACCCGCACCAATGCAGAGGCAGCTTTGTGAAGTAAGAATAAGGCTAATATCCCAACTCTTGGGGAAGTTGCTTAACCTCTCAGCCTCAGTTTCTCTATCTATAATACAAGACCAGTAGTACCTGTTTTAATTGTTGTTATCTTCTTGGGTAATCTTTAGGAGGAAAATTAGAGTATGCTTGATACAGGTGCTCAATAAAAAAATGATATCTGGGAGATATTAAACAAGAGGAAAGAAATACAAGCAGCCACATTGCCAAGACTTACATGTGACACAGATAACCATATTTTGAACCTGAAAGCATAGATAGTCCTATTGCCCCAACTTTCAGACATTTCCAAAAATAAAATAGTGGTTACTATTTTATTTTCTACCATATTTTCTACTGTTGTCTCTTACTCTAAGCAAGTCAAGATTGACCAAGAAATGAAACCTGGAGATACCCGCCTTACCCTCCCACAATTTAAATTCACCTGCTCTGTTTACGTGTTTTTTTTTGTTTGTTTGTTTGCACTATCCTACAGTTAGGAGCAAGGAAGGGGCAATACAAAGATCCAAATCTGCTGCTGGCTAATTCTAGGGAATGTGAAAGGACCTTAAGCTAAGGTACCTCCCTGACCTTGGGCTGAATCTGAAGGTGTGTTCCACAGCTCAGATGCTGAACTGGGCAAGTGTCACAGCACTGATAACCTTGACCCCTGACAAGTGGGCCCAAGGCACCTGAAGAACACAGGGTCTGAGGGTGAGTGGCATCTCTGCTTCTCTGTGGGTATTATATTCCATGTAGCTGGCTCCTCTTACCTGTACATTGAGAAGTGTGTCCATTCATCCAGCCTCCCTTCCATCTCATCATCTATATTATGTGTGCCAACTGAAATAGGCATTGCTGCTTCCAGGGACAGACCTTGGCCCTGCCAAGGTCCTCAGAGCAGCAGCCTGGGACATTCCTCTTCAGAAGCTGGGGATTTTGGGTGTGGGAACTATATTCTTTTGCTCAAATAACCAGTGCCAGAGTAAATATTTGTCTTTCATCTGTTTTATTACTTTTTATAATGGAAAAATTTAACATACAAATAAGGGTGATATAGTGTTATGAATCTCTGTGTACTGTATTTATCATTTCATGGCTATTTCTTATTTCATCTGTATCCCCTCTCTATTCTCTCCCTACAGATTATTTTGAAACAAATTCCAGACATTTTATCATCTAATTATTTTATTTGAATTTATTCTAGTATTTCTAAAAGATAAAAAGCTAAAATACCATTATCACACCCAAAAATAATTAATCAAATGTCCAATATTCAAATTTCCCTGGTGCCATTTGGAGTTTACATATTAAATAGCTGCAGTATAGCCTTTAATGGCACACAGACACCTGATACAAATACTATTTCATTTAGATGGTCAAAAGTCAGAGGAATTGCATGACTTGCAAGGTTCTTTAACTTATATGTAGTCATTAAAACTTAATAAGTAATTCAGGTATGGTAATATAAAGGCAAGCAATTAAAGTATCAAATATTCTAAAATTCAAGACACAAAAACTTTTTTCTGCTCATTTGCATGGTTAGATATCAGTACCTTATTATGGAAAAATTTAGCTACTATATATGGTTACCCAAGAAGATAATCTTCAGAAATCACAAAAGGTGTCAAAATCCATGATCAGCGTCATGCTTTCCAAGTTTGTTTCACTACCTTATTCATAATAACCAAGTCTTTTAACTCCAGAAAACCTCATTGGGTCTTTTCAAATCAAGATGGTATCTTCAACTTGTATGCAATCTTGTCATCCTATTGGCATTGGAAGTTCATCATTTTGTTAATGAACTTCATGGCAAGGTCTTTGAGAATATCCCCTGGCTCAGTGTAAGGATTCTGATCATTCCCTAAATGTATATATCATACATTATAATTCTTTTTTTTTTTGGTACTGGAGATTGAACTCAGGAGCACTTGACCACTGAGCCACATCCCCAGCCATATTTTGTGTTTTATTTAGAGACAGGGTCTCGCTGAGTTGCTTAGCACCTTGCCGTTGCTGGGGCTGGCTTTGAACTCGCAATTCTCCTGTCTCGGCCTACCAAAGTGCCAGCATTGCAGGCGTGCACCACTGCGCCCAGCTTCATACACTGTAATTCTATAGAAAAAAATCATGACTAAGGTCTGTAGCTCAGTGGTAGAGCTTGATTGTAGTGTTTCTGTTACTTAACTTTATGGTCTATCCTTGAAGTCCAGATGCAACTTGGGATAAGTGTCTATTTCTGAGATGTTTGGGACATCTCAGATGCCTCTCATCTCTATCCACTTGAAATGATTTTGTAAGGACATGCTGAAAAACATCATTCTGCTCTGTGAAGCCAATGTAAGCTCTATGAAAAGCAGAATGAAAGCCCTGTGCCTGCCCACTATTGTCCTGGAACCACATTACAAAGTAGAAGCTGAAATCTCTGTTTCCTCAGCAATGCCAGGATATTATTCTACTGATACTCAAGGAAAGAGCTTCCCTGTTGTTTTATATCCAAATTGGCTTAGGTAATCTTCCCTTTTGAAGTAATTTGAAGGTGACCAATCTAAGTATCTGGCCCCAATTCCATCCTGTAGCACTCACTGTTGGAGGTCTGGGGCAGAATCTGTTATATCCAGCTCATGAACAGGACAGGTTTATTCTCTGACTGGGCCACCATCTTGGCTCTTCTCTCTCTACCGGTTACATCTCCTTTAGTGTCTAGCTTCTTTCTTGCATGCTTATTTTTTCCTTTAATTTATTTGTTGAAAGAACTATTTCTCAAAGTCTGGATTTTTTAAAAAAAAATCTGCATCTTTATGGTATTAACAGTTTCCTCTGTCTTTTGCACTTCTTTTTTTTTTAAATATTTTTCTTAGTTGTAGATGGACACATTATTTTATTTATTTATTTTTATGTGGTGCTGAGGATCAAACCCAGTGCCTCACACATGCCAGGCAAGTGCTCTACCATTGAGCTACAATCCCAGCCCCTGTACTTCTTACTTGTTATTGTTAGTTGGATTTAGAGCAGTGATTCTCAAAGTATAGTTGACCAACAGCATCAATATCACCTGAGGATTGTAGGAAATATTAATTCCTACCTATCCCAGAAAGGCTGGCCATAAAGGTTAACTTCTTGATGAGACCCAGCATCCCATTTTTGTGGAGTCACTCATTGAAGCAGAAAGATCAGAACAGTTGGGATGAGGAGGGATGAAATATTGGGTGAGGTCTGAGTAGGTGGTCTCTTGATTAGGTAACATGCTTATTATTGCTAAGTTTTTGTTTTCTATCAATGAAAAATTTGGATTTCTTTCTGCATAACCTCAGAGCAAATAGAATGTTGAACATATTATGGCTAAATACTTAGCTGAATTAATACACTTAGAAAACTATATCCTTACTCATGCTTCAGTGTTTCTTGCCCTTCACAAAGTGAGGGGACAAGGGTTCCCATTCCCCCAAAACTTAGGCCACCAAATTTTGACACTTTCTGGAAGACAAGGTAGCTCAAATATGGCAGACCCTTCTCTCTTAGACTGGAGTTTTACGCCCTCTACATACTCCACAGCCAAAGGCATCTGGTTTAGAAAGATCCTTGGCCAGGCCTGGTAGCAGCAGCACAGGTTTGTCAAGATTCTGGGGAGTCTACAAGCCAGGCTTGCTTTTCCTTTTCAAAGGGACCTTTCTGATCCTGGAGAAAAGGGTCAGTCCAGGACTGGCCATCCACAGATAACCAGAGCCTACTCTCAAGCAGTTGAGCAAGGACCAACAGGTGGAACTGAATTTTTGTGAACTTGAGAATAAACACAACTTGCCTGCCATGTTGTGAAATCAGATTGTTTTCCAAAGCCTTAGTGAACAAATCCAAGGTAAAGCACTTTTAATCCAAATTCATACTCTTTTGTAAAAAACAAAAAGGATAGGCTCTATGCATTTTTAAATACTCATAGAACTGAAAACTATGGATTTTGTTGTATATAAATTTTAAGAAGTAGATTTAAACTTTTTATTTATACTGGGTACTAGGGATTGAACCCAGGGGTGCTTTACCACTGTGCTATATTCCCTGTTCCAGTCTTCCTTTTTTCTTAAGTTTTGACATAGGGTCTTGCCAAGTTGCTGAGGGCTTCACTAAATTGCTAAGGTTGGCCTCAAACTTGCAACCCTCCTGAGCCTGTGGGATTACAGGCATGCACCACTATACTTAAGAAGTGAGTTTTTAAAAAGGAGCACTTCAGCTGGATGCGGTGGTGCATGCCTGTGATCCCAGCACTTTGGGAGGCTGAGACAGGAGAATCGCGAGTTCAAAGCCAGCCTCAGCAATGGAGAGGCGCTTAGCAACTCAGTGAGACCCTGTCTCTACATAAAACACAAAGTAGTGTTGGGGATGTGGTTCAGTGGTCAAGTACCCCTGAGTTCAATCCCTGGTACAAAAAAAAAAAAAAAGAGCACTTAGATTAACAATAAGACATGATTACACTTTGTTTAGGTTTCATCCATTTTGATAGTAATTTTGGAAATTCATTTTTCACTGAGAAAAAAATCCTAAAACATATTTTAGAAGTAGGTAGTTAGACTCCTGTTTTAAATAAAGATGTGTTTGAAAAAGTAACATGCAGAGTGAAAAAGGGTAAAGAGACTAGAATTTATTCATTCTACTTTTTTTTTTTTTTTGTAACAAGGATTAAACCTAGGGGCACTTTACTACCGAGCCTCATCCCCAGTCCTTTTTGTATTTTATTCAGAGAGACAGTCTCACCCAGTTGCTTAGTGCCTTGCTAAATTGCTGAGGCTGGCTTCGAACTCGTGATCCTGAGCCACTGGGATTACAGGCTTGTACCACCACTCCCGGCCCCATTCTACTCTTGATGGACCTTTGGCTCGCTTCCAAGTTTGAATACTTACAAACTATGCTATATAAACATCCTTCCTTGTTAATGTACCTTGGTACACATATGCAAAAGTTTCTCTAAGGAGTGAAATTAGTCATTTGGTATGTGTATTTTCACATTTATTAAATATTGCCACGTTGCTTTTGTAGAGTGGCTGTACTAGTTTACACCTTCACCAGTAGGATGGATCCCCTTGGCTGGATTCAAGTCTGCCCCTTTGGAGAGGGGCGGGGTGGGAAGATAAATCTGGGAAGGAATGAGGAAGCCAGGCAGGGAAGGCCTTCAGTGCCAATCCAAGGAGTTCCAACTTGATTTGACTGCACTGGGGAGCCACTGGTGATTTTGGAACAGGGAACAAAGTGCAAAAAATGGGGTTTTAGGAAGGTGAGTCTTTAAAGCTCTCTTTTGGTTTGGGTTGGGGAAAGGGTGGCAATGGTGGTGGGATTGGTTTAGGCCAGCAGCAGGACTCAAACTCACAGGAGAGGAGATTTGTGGAGAGAGGGCACAAAGGGAAAACTGAGCAAATGCCTGGGTGCAGAGAACTGGAGCATCTCAGATCTACCAACTGTTGTCCTTACGTAATCCAGTTAGGCTTTCACACACTGCTGGTGGGGGTGTAAACTGCTACAACCACCCTGAAAAACAGCGTGGCATTGTTTAGCAAAGATAAAGATGCATATACCCAAATGTCCTAGAAGTCCCAAAATATACCAAAGCAAAGCAAATAGACAAAAACACCCCTAACAAAAGAAGGAAAGAATTGTCAACAATGTGAAATATAATAGAGGAATCTATGAAGAAAAGATCTGAAAAGTGTCCACTGACTTTGGCAGTTCCAGAGTCCAATGATGTACTTTGCCACAAGAATGCTTGTGATACTGTAGGGGGTGTGGTTTCAGAGAGGGAAGGTGGTAGGAAAGGGAAAGAGTACAGGGCTTATTGTTAGGTTGGTTGGCTGAGAACAGACTCAAACATACAGAAACATTTTTTTTAATATATTTTTTTTTAGCTGTAGATGGACACAATGTCTTTATTTTATTACTTTGTATGTGGTGCTGAGGATCGAACCCAGGGCCTCACGCATGCGAGGCAAGCGCTGTACCGCTGAGCCACAGCCCCAGCCCCCAGAACCATTTAATATGTGATCAAGGTAGCATTTCAAATCAGTGGGTACAGAATATAGAATTTGACAAATGGTGATAAAACACATGGGAAAAACAAAGTTAAATCCTTGTCTGACATCATATACCAAATTAAAGTCCAGATGGATTGAATATTTAAATGTAATAAAACACAACAACAAAAGTAGGAAAAATATAGGTGTATATAAGCTTGGAGATGGCTAAAGCTACACAGTCAGTCCTGTGTGGGTTTTATTTCCACGGATTCAACCAAATTCACAGAAAAGATTCAGGGAAAAAAGCTGCATCTACACAGAACATGAATAGATTTTCCTTCCATGTAATTATTCCCCAAACAATAGATTATAACAACTGTTTACATAGCATTTACATTGTATTAGGTATGACTAATATAGAGATGATTTAAAGTATATGGGAGTATGCATAGGTTCTGTGCAAATACTATACCATCTTATATAAGGGACTTGAGCATCTGAGGACTTAGGAATGAGATGGGGAGGTTGGAACAAATTCCCCATGGATACCAAGGGATGGAAAAACTCATAAACAGGAAAAAACCCACCAACATAAATATGAATGTGAATAGGCAGTGCCCCCAAAATACAATAGTTCAGTACCAAATTAAAAAAAAAAAACAAAATCAAAAATTCTAGTAAAGATGATAAGTTGAATTCTTGTATTCTCTTTCCTTACTGGATCTGTATTTTTATAAAAATGAAAGAAAAGGGGAAAAAATTCCCAAAGCAGTGCTGGAAAACAGAAAGGTTTGCAGTAGATTCTCTCCCTTCTGCAGAAAAGTCCTCTGTCCCTGCTTCTGTCATGGATTCCATATGGGATTGCCATGTTCTTACATAGAGCTGGCATCCCAGGCATGGGCACAGTTAGGGGTAGGGATGCCTCTTACCAAGTTAGGTTCTGTTTCATGGAACAAACACGGAAGTCAATAAGAAAGCCAAATATAGCTTTATTAGGTTGGTGATAGAGTCTTGGGTTGGCTCTTAACTTCCTTTTCATCCTCCTAATTGGAGAGATTAGAAAGCTGAAAATTTTATTTCCCAGAACCTCTTACTGCTAAAGTTTTGGATGTGAATTGGGTTCCACCAATTAGATACAACTATATCACATTTGCTGAGAAACTTGCCTCCTGGTAGAGGAAAGAGGCAGTCACCCGAGTGAAGACAGTGGGAAATTCAGGCTCAGAACAGAACCAGGGAGCAGCTGCAGGGCACTGTGGCAGTTAGGGGCTTCATGTGTTCCTCAGCCCTCCAACCTGCCTCTCTCTTTGCTTGCACAGAACAGTCAAGTGACTGCCCTTGTGTAACAAGGTAGAAAGACACTCAAAGTAAATATGGAACATGTTTTGGTTAACAGCTAACGAGGCATTAGGGCTGAGCATTAGGGAAACAAGCAGTGTACTAGACAACTCCCCATGGACACTGGACACAAAAACAATGTTTCCAGGGCAATTCCTTCCATATTTCCTCCCTCAGGAAGAATCCTCAGCCTGCAGACCTATTCTCTTTTTGTATCCTGGAAGAAAAGCTCTCCATTCCACATTTTTCATTTCCTTTACTTACCCAGGTGAAGCTCACCCTCAAATCCTTGTATCACAAGGAAAGAAGAAAAAAACAACTAAAATATTTGAAATAAATGTCCAAATGATTTGAACAAAATCTGAGTAGGTAGAAATCAAAGGGTTTCACTTGAATGCTTAGGAGTAATGTCCCAACTGGTCTTTCCACCTATGTTACAATCCATTCTTAAGGCAATTTTTCTGTTGTTGTACAAAGTCCCATCCCACATTTCTCAGAACTCAGACACTTGTGAATGTCTAGGCCTCTCCATAGAATGGCCCAGCCTGTCTTTACAGGCCTAGCCTTTATCTCCCCCAACCTTCCCTGTGCCCAGGGAAGCTGTTCCCTAGTTCTCTGGGTATTTAGACTGTGTTCTTCTACCTATCAGGTCTTTATTTTTATAGCTCCTTTCTTCAGCCTTAAATTCTGCTTGTTAGCTCTGCTGCTGTAAATCCTACGACATCCCATCCCTTCACTGTGCATCTCTAAGGCCGTTTCCTCCATACAGTGTTTGTCACAAGAGAGCCCAGGCTAGGACTAGGCCTTTAGGAGGTAACCAATGAACATTCTGGAATGAATTAATCCCCCAAACGTGTGTGTGTGTGTGTGTGTGTGTGTTTGCTGCACCTCTCTGCGGCCTTTTGTGGCCTCATATTCTACTTGTGAATCTAATTCTGGACTATCTGGAAACACCCTAACACCTGAGACCATGCTTCTGACCTAATCTGCCTTGGACTAAAGGGGTTTCCTAGTCACGACTTTCAATGCTTAAACCAGGAAACTCTCAGTCACCCCACAATGTGTTGAACTCCCTAGTCTTGCCTTTCTTTGATTCCATGGATTATTAAGAGAAACTAGGATGTAGAGTTTATGCATTGGCTCAGCCTTGGCCTCCCAAATGTGCCTTTCTATGTGTCTGTTGCAGGCAGACCATAGAAGTGAAAACTCCATGTGATCCAGGAATAAAGAGCTCTTTAAATTGGAATATAAATCTCCTATATAAAAGAGAGGGCAAACCATGAAATATAAAGGCTGAAGACACTCAGGCTACAGAAGGGACTGAGAAGAGGGGCAGAATTCATTTTCTATTGGGGCTTTCAACCCCTGCTTTTCCTCCTATGAGTCCATGGACAAGTATTATTTTCTGAGCCTGTTTCCAAATCCATAAGGAAACAGAAACCTCCATAGGGGAACATGTGTGTATGTTCACGACAGCACCTGGTGCCAGGAAGAGGCTGTGACTTCCTGACATGGTCCTCCTTCTTGTGCCCAACACTGTGCCTCCATCCTCTCCACTTGAACTTCTGTCATTTTCCCTCATGTCCACTCACTGACTCTTCTTCCTTCCCACTTCCCTCCATACTTCCTATCCTCTATTTATTTCTCCCTCATATCTTTCCCACTTACAGAAAAAAAGGAATTGATTTTTTTAAAAAAGAAGCCCCAAATCAGTATAAAATCTAGAAAACCCACAAAGTATACAACATTTTTCTTACAGAATGTGGCATGTTCAAATGCCTTCTTGTTTTCCTTGTCCAGATCCTCTGAAGACAGGCTTTGGGTTTGCAGAGTTGGGATCATGGTGGGATATGGAATGTTCTTGATCTCAGGCCCATGGAGAAAAGAGGTAAAAGTTCTGACATCTTTTCTGAGGATATTCTATTTGAAAGGATCTGATTCTCTTTTGGGAAATGCCTTGGTTCTGTTGTGCTTGGACAAGCTGAACAGGCAAGTAACAAACCTTCCTAGGACACACTGATTAGATAAGCAATGAGAACCACTGAAGACACAGACATGAGATTAAAAAACATAAATGTTACTTTTATAGTGTCTGAATAGACAAAGACTTTTTGATTCAAAAATAGTTGGTCAGTGAGGCAATAGAGGAGGGGCTATGTTAATAGCAGAGGTGGGTGGGTTCCATCTGTAAGGCCCACCCTTAAGGGATTGAATTCAAGGGCCCAGGACTCAGGGGCCACTGCATTGGGGGTGAGTAGAGTGGATTTTAAAATATGGAGTTATAGTTTAATTGTAGATTCTGGTTTGGGAATGTGAGTGAGAGGAAACGGCAGTACAGGCAGGAATCCCCAGCCCACTGAAGGTCAGGTGAGAATTTTATTGCTTTCTGTTAAAGGGTGGTGCAAGACCTAGATAGCAAAGCTATGGGGCAATCTGATTGTTTAAATTAATCTATAACTATTCCTACATAGTAAAAGGCGAAAACAGAATGATGGCGTTGTTCTGTAATGTTGGGTCCCCTTGCTTCCCTCTTTTTCTTTCCTTTAGAAAAGGGATCAAGTATTTGCGTGCACATCTGTGCAGTGTTAGACTTCTACAGTAAGGGGCTGAGACCTGTATCTAGTTATATTTTCTGCACAGATGTCTGACTACCTTTCTTGAATCTTAGGCTGTTGAGCCATGGAAGTCACAGCATTTTGTAGTGTGCCTACTTTACACTTCCAATTCAATAAGTGTTATTCACAGCATCTTCTCTGAGTACACTAGGAGTACAGAAAAGATAGACTTACATAAAGATCCCAACTTCAGCTAAGCTTTCTGGCCTGCAGAAGGCATCCTCTTTTATCAAGGATCTGCTTCTTGAAGTCTTTAGGGAATGATATAGAGGGAATACAGACAGTATCCAGGGAGCTTGTTCTCATCTCCTTAGAAGTGAAAGGGTATGTCATTCTTGGGCATCAGGACTACTGGAGATGGGCTGGCTTTCCAGACAGAGTCACCCAGCCATTGATGAAATTCTGACTTAGAAACCCAGTGCCCTTAGCTTTGTGGGCTTCTGTCCTGAGAGAGTGTTTTACCCTTTCTCCAAGCACCCTGGGAGTTGGAATTCAGCTGTGAGCTGGTGAGTGAGTGCTGTTCCCAGGAGTACCCTGGAGACAATCCAGCCATGTTATTCCCTACCCCTCACTCACTTACTTTGGGTAAAGAGAGTACTCTTTCCCTGTCCACTGACTGTACTCAGTAGGTAGCTCTTGTTGACTCACTGCTTGCCCACCCTACCACCAGTCAAGTTTATCTTCTCAGAGAGGTACTAACCAAACAGTAATGAAGACACTAAACATCTCTTCCCTCTACTGCACTATGAACAGGGATGGTGGCCAAGTCAACAACAGAGGCTTTCAAGCACAAATGATGGCATCATGAGAAATGGATAGTAGGGTATATTCTCCAATGTTACCAGTCCCGCAAACCAGAATCAACTGTTTCTGAATTTCCTTTTCTTAGCCTTCATCTACAGAAGAGTTTCTTTCTTGAGCTACTTAAGATCTACTTCCTTATCTTAAGAGTTGGGCTCTGTGCAGTTTCTGTTAATTTGTTATCTCAAGTGTGTAATTTGGATTTTGAGAACCGGGCCCTTTAAGGTTCTCTTACTTAAAAGAATGAGTTCAGCTCTGTTTGAGGCCTACAAGGTTACTGTAGTGTCCACTTCTGGTGCCACAGGATTTAAGCTGGGTTGGGCTGAGACCTTCTCTAATGTTTAAGCCTTCTTAGTCCAGAATAGGAGCAGCTTTAACGGAAACAGAAAGTTTCCACATCTTTGTTTCTGCCCATCTTACCCTGTGTAGGCAACCTGTAACACCATTATCAGACTTACTAGAACACAGATTGTCTTTTCAGGAGGAGTCAATTCAATTCAACTAGTATTTATTACCTGTCTATACTGTGCCAGGCATGGTGTAAGCCCAGTAATGTCATGGTGCTGCCTGAGGGAGCGTAATCCCTCTTGGTCAGCAGTTTAGTCCACAGCTTGTCAGTGTCCACTGTGTTTCAACAAGGCACTTTGCTAGGCTTTGGGAGCAATATGGGGATAAAGAGCACATGGGCTTTTTTGGAGAGCTTAGGTGTCTAGTAGGAAAGATGATATGTACATATTAGTTAACAATGAAGATAATATTGTACAACTGTTCCATTGATGATCATGATTTGTAAGGTAAGATTAGAAAGCAACTTAATTTTTGCCTCTCACTACTCTTTTAGATTTATTCTGAGAGGCCTGATTTTGCTCTGTCCCTGAATGATTGTTCTGATCACATGATTGTTCTGGTCATCCTTAGTCTTAGTCTCATTTCAGGAATTAAATGTCTGCTTCCATGTAATAATTCAAGTTTCCATCCTGAGAGGCCTCTTCTGCCCATCCTTGGGTGCTGCAAAAGGGAAGCCAATAGGGGATGGTTGTCTGGATGAGGAGTCCCCGGTTTCCACTCTTGTTTGCTCATTTAGCTACAGAGGTCTCCAACTCCTTCAAGGTTGTTGCCTGGGGAGGCAGAAAAGGTGAGAGGTGCAGGAAAAATTTCTCCACATATTTGTATGTTTTTTTTTGGTACTGGGAGTTGAACTCAGGGTTACTCGACCACTGAGCCACATCCCCAGCCCTATTTTGTGTTTTATGTAGAGACAGGGTCTCACTGAGCTGCTTAGTGCCTCGCCATTGTTGAGGCTGGCTTTGAACTCACGATTCTCCTGTCTCAGCCTCCCAAAGTGCTGGGATTACAGGTGTGCACCAAGCTTTATATATTTGTATTCTGAAGCCTCACCAGGGTCCTTGGTGAAATGTCGTGATTCTTTTATGAGTTCTTGGTCTTACCCCTCTGTTTTCCCCCTCAAAAGCCAATCTTTTTGGTCCTTGTCTTAATCCCCCATCTACTTATCTCCTTTGTCATGGAGAAAGTCTACTATATATGGCCAGGTAGAAATTTCTCCACTTCTGCCTGCAACAATCATCTCTTCCTTTCCCTCTTTCCCTTGTCCTCCTTCCCTGGTTTAGAATCACAGATCCCAAAAAAAGTCACCTAGCAGAGCCAAGCAGATCTGCCTGGCATAGAAAATAAAACCAACAGTCCTTTTGTGGATAGGACCATTCTTCACCATGACTCATATAATATCTCTATATTTAACATAACTTAAAGTAATAAAGGTATGTTTTATTATTCTTTTCTTTTTGTGGTGAAATAAACATAATACAAAACATACCAGCCTAACCATTTTTAAGTGTATAATTCATTGGCATTAAGTACATTCACAAACAACCATTGCCACCATCCACCTCCAGAACTTTCTCATCATCCCCAACTGAAACTCTGTATCCATTCAACATTAACTCCTACTCCCTGCTCCTCTAGCCTCTATTTTCTGTCTCTGTGAAGCTGACTAGATACCTCTTGTAAGTGAATTACACAATATTTGTCCTTTTGTCTATTTCATATAGCATAATGTCTTCAAGTTTCACCCATGTTGTAGTATGTGTCAACATTTCATTACTTTTTAAAACTGAATAACGTTCCATTATACATATGTATCACATTTTGCTTATCCGTTCATCAACTGTTGAAAATTTGGGTTGTTTCCACCTTTTTGCTATTTTAGCTATTGTGAAGAACTATGCTGTGCATATTGCCATATGAGTGCTCTTTGAGTTCTGGATTTTTAGTTCTCTTGTGATGATCAGAAGTGGAATTTACTTAGTTGTTCCTGAATAGGAAATACATCCATATAGTAGAAAATGTAAAAGAGACCACACAGTGAGTGACCTGTGAGCCCCTGCCTCCCAGTTCTTCTCCCAGGAAGCATCACTGGAACCAGTTTCTATGACCTCTCCCCTGGAGAGGCCATGCACTCATAAGCAATCCATATACAAATGGTGGCCATAGACACTCTTGTACACCTTTATTCTTCTACTTATAGTATTTCTTCTTTTCCCTTTTCTCTTTTATTTCCTTCCTTGCTTTCCTTTCTTCATGGGCAATGAACCCAGGAGCTCACACATCCTAAGCAAGTGCTCTATAACTGAGATAAACCCCAAGCTGTTTTTTTTTGAAATGGGATCTCACTAAGTTGCCCAGGTTGACCTCAACTCTGTGATCTTCTTGCCTTAGCCTCCTGAGTAACTGAGACTACAGGTGTGTACCACCATGCCCTACCACTTACCAATATTTCTTTTTTCTTTTCTTCCCCCCTTCCTATTCTTCTTGTTCTTGTTCTTCATTTTAAAAAAAAAAATTCTAACTTTGTTTTTTTCAGTACTGGGAATTGAACCCAGGGTCTTTTGCATGTTAGGCAAGCACTCTACCACTGAGCTATAGCCTTAGCTCTTCTTATCACTATTTCTTTTTTTTTCACTAATAAAACATTGTATTTACTTAGAAACATTCAGAATGTCAACAAAACAGCTACAACTTTTTTTTTTTGCAATTAGTGGTATTCATTTAACAGAACAATTATTTTGTATAAGCTGCATCAGAGACAACTAAAGATGAAAAACTACCATCCCCATATATAAATAACTTGTGTTGTGTATCAACAAAAACCTGCTTTAAATTTCCATGCCGATTTACAACCCCCATACTGTACGAGGCTAAGGTTAGTGGTTATTGAAAATACTACCAGGACAGGGCTATCTAAAGATACATTCATAGTGTGTTAACTATACAAAAAAAGACAATGTACAGTTAAAAAACAAATCTTACACAGTGTTACATTTCAATTTTTTCTTTAAAAGGACAGAGTTGTGTACAGGAAGTTAAATGCTTTATAGACAAGAAAAGAAACTGCGCTACAACCAACTTATTCATCATCATTTTCTTCCTCTTCCTCTTCCTCATCCTCATCTTCCTCCTCTCCCTTCTTTTTCTTGCTTTTTTCAACCTTGACAACTACCTTTTTTGCTGCATCAGGTTTTCCTTCAGCTCCGTAGGCAGTGATATCCATTTTGTATTTTTCCTTCAGCTTGGCAGCTCTCTTTTCATAAGGCTGCTTATCATCTGCAGCAGTGTTATTCCACATCTCTCCCAGTTTCTTTGCAATATCACCAATGGATAAGCCAGGATGTTCTCTGATTTGGGGGCAATACTGAGAACAGTACAAGAAGAAGGCCAACGGAGGCCTCTTAGGTGCACTGGGATCCTTGAACTTCTTTTTGGTTTCCCCTTAAGGAGGGATAGGTTTTCGTTTCTGTTTCCTAATGGGCCTTGTCTGTCTTTCCCATGTCTTTAAATTTTCCTTTCTCTTTAACAGTTATGGTCTTCCACCTCTCTGAGCACTTCTTAGGAAACTCTGAGAAGTTGACGGAAGCATCTGGGTGCTTCTTCTTGTGCTCTTCCTGGCAAGTTTGCACAAAGAATGTGTATGGTGACATTTTGCCTCTCAGTTTCTTAGGATCTCCCTTGCCCATGTTTAGTTATTTTTCATCAGCAAGGCACAGTCACCCAGTGCCCCTGCTGCTGTCTCTAAGGAGCTCAATGTACTGCAGTGTCTGTGAGAGCAGGAGCTAGATGCAGCCTTTTCACTCTATGCTCTGTAACTACTCTCCAGCCAGCGCGGCTCCTATTGGCTCTCTTACCAATATTTCTAAAAGATCATGTCACAGTACTGTTTGAGTATTCTCATTCTATTTAAAAACTTAATGGTTTTCCAAAGTACAGAAAAAAAATTTTTTTTAGATCAATTTTCTATTGATGGACATTCAAGTTTTTTTCCCAATGTTTTGTTATCACAAATAATGCTGTAATAATAATAGTCAGAATTTACTGCATGCTAATGATGTTCTAGACCCTCGTTAAAATCCTTTCCATGTACTTTTTCTTGTGATTTCCATTACAATCCTCTGACATAAACACAGAGAGGTGAGTAATTGCACCAAACCATTTTTCTGTCTTTGTCTATACATGGGAGTGTGTCTGTAAGATAACTTTCTAGATGAAGAATTGAGACTACCAAAAGGTATGTACATTTTGAAGTTATGTAAATACTGCCTAAGTGGTCATGTTGAGACTGTGCCTATCTACAATCTCCCTGGAAAGTATATATGTAACAGGCCATTGCCCTCTACTCTTGTTGTTGTGAAACTTCTTAATTTACTAATTTGACAGATGAATAGTGGTATTTTATCATGATTCTGATTTACTCTTTTTTTTCTTTCCAAATATTTAAGGGTCATTTGATTTAAGACTACTGGTTTTATTTTTTCAGATTTATAAAATGATTCCACATTTGATATAGAGGAATCTATGGACAAAGTGGACTGGTTTCCTCTAAATTTTAGTTTTGTTTATAAATTTTCTTTTATTGGTACAGGGCTGAAGCCCAGGGCCTCCTACATGCTAGGCAAGCACTCTATCACCACTGAGCCATATCTGCAGCTACATCCCCAGTCCTTTTTGTTTTATTTTGAGACAAAGTCTCACTAAGTTGCCCAGGCTGGCCTTGAACTTGATGCTCTTCCTTCCTCTGCCTCCCAAATAGATGGGAATACAGGTGTGTGCTACCATGCCCAGCTTATTTATAGATTTTTTTTGATAAATAATAAAGCCACAAGATAGAAAATTCAAAAGGAGCAAGTATAGAGATAAGCTCCTTTCTGTGTCTTTCCACAATTCTTGCTCAAGACAGGAATCAGGCCCCCACTTCTCCTGCGTGTTCTCATGATCATAGCCTGGGCCATGCTGTTACACTGAGTTGCTCCATTTGTGGAATATTAAATTCTAACTTCCCACTCTGACCCCACCACTATCCTCTTAACTCCATCCAGCATCTGACCTTCAACTTCATTGTGACTCCTCTTGGGTCACATCACCTGCCCCTTCCTTACCGGACCTTCTGTTCCCACTCGGCAGAAGTTCTTGCTCCCTGTGTTCCTTCCAGGGGCTTGGCTTTCTGACCCCTCTGGCCTTGAGTCACATCTTCCTGGAAGGCTTTACATTCTGTTTCATGATACTTCACTCAGAGTTGACCTACTCACAAGATCATTCTCATTTTTAAAAATCTTAAGCAGAGCACTTACATAATTTATTGCCCAAATTAGAGCTCTTTAGAGAATGAAAGGAGCATGACTAATAATGAAACCAAAACAACAGGGACAGATGGTGACTGCCCAAGGCAAATCAGGATGTAGTTGTCTTAAGGAGCAGTCACATTTAATGTCAGGGTAGAGATAAGTAACATGGGCTGAACCCAACCAGTGATTAGGTTGTTTCCTTCATCCACATCCTAAGTATCTCTTCTAACTTGATTTTTTAAAATAACCCATTTTCCCAATACCATCCTTAAAATATCCTTTAGAATGCCAGTTTCAGATTCCCTAAACTCAAGTGTGTAGAAACATGTTTATTTCTAAAACTCCCATCTGTATTTTAAGCCCTCATTTTTAAAATGGTGCTAACACTTAATCCTAGTTGGTTTTGAGTTTCCTTTGCAATTTCCATTATGGAGCTGGGTTAGAATGGAGTAGAGAGTTCTAGACCTTTAGGGGCTTTTTTCCTTATCTAATTTGGTCCTTGGTTATTGGTACCTGCAGGTCATCGTAGGAAATAGTCTCTTTCCCCCTCTTCATGCTGCCCAAGTGAGCTTGCCTGGGTTTCTCTTGGCTCAGCTACAACCAGTAGCCTTTCTCTTTCTACCTGGGAAGCAAGAGACAGTTTCTCTCTGCTCTCAACCTATAGAGCTATAAGGTATGCTACTTTCTTTCTGGGGCTCAGCCCAGGAAGCAAGGGTCAAGACCTTGGTCTTCAGGACCCACCAGCATCAGTGTCACTCAGCCTCCCTCCCACTCTTGTCCTTGTCCTGGGGAACCCTTCTTAGATGAGGAGCTGCAGATGGTCTTGATCTTTCTTGTGATCATTTTCTCCCATACGTTAGTTTAGGTCTAGGCCAGGAGTCTTTCCTATTCCTAAGGGAAGAGACTCTTTTACAAATTATTATTTTCACACATCCTCTCTGAGGCACTGAGCTTGGAATGGCCTAGCTATTGGAATGGGGGAAAGGAAGGAGGTAAAGGAAATATCAGGATGGGGGAGGAAATTAATAATATTGTAGAATGTAATTTTGCAAGGCATAAATAAATGTCATATTCTAAAATGTGCTTCTCATATTAACTATTATGATTTTATAATTGTGTAGATCTTGCAATCCTCCCTACCCTCTTCCTCCAGGCCAGTTCAGCTGTTCACTAGCTGTGTGAACTTGGGCAAGTAACATTATCCTCTCTAAGCTTTAGTTTTTCATCTAAAAATGAGAAAAATTATAGTTCCTACCAATTAAGTATTTACACTTGCCAAGCACTGTTCTAAATAGTTTGTTTATTGGCTCATTTAATCCTGGCCATAAACCTCTGAGATAGTACTATTATTCCCATTTTACAGGTAAGAAATCACCTCTCACAGTTGTAAGTAACTTGGTAAAAGTCATGTGATCTACTATTGACCACTGCTTTGCCCTGTCCTTCATGAATATTAATAATGACCTCATAGGGTTGCTGTGAGAATTAACCAAGGTAAAGCACATAAAGCCCAGTCCAGCATCTGGCAGAGTTCTGAGCTAAAATGTTAGTGATGCCTTTTTGTTTTTATTTTATGTTGTTTTATTTGGTCATTCTCATCTAAAATGCCATTGGAATTGTATTTGACCTGTATTTAAATTTCTGAATATTTAACACATTTGCCCTATTCAGGTTCCCATCCAGGAATATGGTGCCTCATTACATGTTCCTTAGCAAGGCTTTTTCTGTATAAAACATGCATTTCTAAGCACATTTACTTCTAGATGTTTTTATGGTTCTGTCACTATTAAAAATGACAAAAAAGTCATTTTCCTCATGGTATATTTTAATCAGACAGTGTTGGTACCCCAGTTTCTTGTTAATTAATCACATTTCCCCCCAAATGCCTCCAGAGAAGTGGTTTTCCATAGCCCTCTCATTTTGAAATGACAGCATAAAAATCACTTTTCCCATAAGGTAACATGATCTGACAGGATGTGAGGCACAGGGTGAGATGCAGCTTTCCTGGGTGGCTCAAGTTGGCCAAGGTGACGAGAGCCTTGTCCTCTAGCTCAGGAAGTACAGTCTGGTGGTGGGGGAAGTGACCAGCCCCAGATGCCTGCCTGCTCTGGGTTCATTTGGGGGGCATATCTGAGAGGGGTTCCCAGGTACTTGCAGCAACTCTGTGGTCTTAATGTATTCCATTTGCGTTTGCCAAACGATGGCTTCAGTGGCAGCTTTGCCAAGGACTGAGCTTGTCACCTGGAGGGTCTGGCTTGCTTAACAGAAGGGATGTCATCCAGCAAAGCCTCAGTTTTCTCTGCAGAAAATAGGTAATCTTAGTTAAGTGTCTTTTAACACAGTTGATTGACTGCCCCCGCTTCAGACCTCAAGGGGGCAGCAGAGAGCAGGCAAGAGGAGCGAACAGGACCTTGGTTCAGGGCTTGCAGGGGATATTGGTTCCCAGAGAAGCAACAGTCTGCTCTACTCCTGCAAACTGCTAAAATACCACTCATCCCCACACCCCACCTCCTCAGAATACACATGTTGCCAGCTTCCTGAGAGTGTAATTAATGTAATAATGTTACCAGTTAACAGTAATTATTCCCTGTGGACCAGATACCAATCTAAGATTTCACATACATTGATTTAATCAGATAGTAGTAGACATAATTATTAGTCCCATTTTTTTGTTTTTTTGGTACTGGGGATTGAACTCAGGGGCACTTGACCGCTGAGCCACATCCCCAGCCCTATTTTGTGTTTTATGTAGAGACAGGGTTTCGCTGAGTTGCTTAGCGCCTCGCCCATTTTTTTTAGTTGAGGACATTTAAGAAAAAATTGAATACCAAACAAAAAATGACTTGTGGGCTGGGATTGTGGCTCAGTGGTAGAGTGCTTACCTCGCATGTGTGAGGCACTGGGTTTGATCCTCAGCACCACATATAAATAAATGAATAAAATTAAGGTCCATCAACAACTAAAAAATATGTTTTAAAAAAAATGACTTGCCCCAGGTTCCACAGGTTGTAGAGCTAGAGTTTGAATCTAATCAAATGAGCTAGGCTTTATTCTAGGCATCAGAGATACATCCATGAACAAAATAAATTCCTTATCATATTAGAGGAAGAAACAACAAATAAATAAAAACTAAACAAAGCCAGGTGGTTCACACCTATAATCCCAACAATTTGGGAGACTGAGATAGGAGTATCTCAAGTTTGAGGCCAGCCTCAGCAACTTAGCAAGACCCTGTCTTAAAATAAAGGTAAAATGGATGTAGCTCAGTGGTAGAGCACCCCGGGTTCAATCCTCAGGACCACAAAACCAAACCAACCAACCAGAAAAAAAAATTAACAAGTTAAGACAAAACAAAAAGCAAACACATATGTGGTTTTGGATAGAAGTGCTATATGTGCAAAATAAAGCAGAGATAAGGACAGAAAGGGGCATTTTAGATATACTGTCAGGGAAGGTATTCCTGGGTAGATGGCATTTGACCAAATAGTTGAATACATGAGGGAACAAGTCATGCTGAAAGTTGGAGAAACAGTAAGTGCAAAGGTCCTGAGGTGAGAATGAGTTTGGGGTGTTGGAGGAGCAGCAAGGCATACACAGTGATTGATGCAGAGTGAGTTGAAGCTGTATGACACAGCAGCAATCAGTGAGGAGGGGAGAGCACCTATCCACAGCACAACCTGGGCACGGCCTCTTAAATTTCTCCAGCTTTTCTTTAAAATATCTCTCATCTTTTTCTGCCTTCCCATGGAGTTCTGATACCATCACAGTATGTCCCCTGCTCAACCCTGGAAACTGTTCAAAAATATCTAAAGCCGACAAGAATCTGGGGCAGCCAGTTATTGTACCACCTGCCAAAGCTTGGCACTAACAATCTGGAAGCCAAAGACTACACACAGTGGAGTAAGTCTTGTCCAGCTTACGGGGAACTTCTTGTAGTTAAAGTTTTAGAAAAGCCTGCCAGAGCCTCCGAAATGACTCCTTAGTCACACTAATAAGGGTAGAAAGCTTCTTCTGTCTTTGTGGAACTCTGCCCCACATCAGGGTCCTTACCAAACCTGCCCAAACCCTGTTGGATGTTAAACCCAGGCAGGATTCAGATGCATGTGGGCAGGAGATTGAAAGGAATCTGTCCCTATGAACAGATTCGCCACGCCTCCTAAGGAAATGGAGGTACAGAGGGTCAAATGCTACAAATCACTAAGAATCTTTGGCTCCCCCTCCTGGTAGCCTGAAGAGTGAAGTGGGCCCATGTTGATTTTCCACTGCCTGGGTTAGAGCCTAGACCTAGAGGAGCCTGAATGGTCTAATCCAGGATTTTTTGACCATTGGGGCTAATGCTCTGTTGTGGGGCCTGGCCTGTGCATTGTAGGATGTTAGCAGCAACCTTGGCTGATCTGCACAATAGGCCAGTAGTACCCCTGCTTAGGTGGGGATCCTCCAGTGTCTTCAGATGTAGCCAACTGTCTCCAGGAGGGAAAAACACCTCTGGTGGAGAACCACTGGAGCCAATCTTCCCCTTTCCCCCAACCAATGCATGAGTCTCAGCTGTTACCATTCTGTTGGTGAGAAGGATTGAAAGCACTCCCAAACATTCACTGTACTACAAATCCAGCTGGCGAATTAGCCTTCTTGTCAGTAACATGGAAGGAGGCCAGAGGGCAGGGAGAGGAGAGAAAAAGGGTGGCCAGATCTTCTCTCAACCTTTTTTTTTTGCTCAAAAAACTAAGGGGCAGGGATGGAGTTGGACATAGGCATCATGAGACTAGATCTCTCTCTCCCCACCTCATCCTTTCTCCAACATACACATATGCCTGTGCGCTAACACACACACACACACACACACACCCTCTGCCACTCTGTGTATTGGCTGTGTTGCTGTGTTCTCTCACACTATAGACTGGGTTTCTCCAGAAATGAAAGAGAGCTTAGCACAGGAGGAGGTTAGTGGATGGGCTGATTTAGACCAACAGTTGGCAGGGCAGGAATAAGAAGCTAAGAGTATTTTTGAGGGAGGAGAGACGGGGATCTGTCATGAAGTCCAGGTCTGACGGTAAGTCAATAAAGTCATGAGGAGCTGTCATAGAGGGAGAAGAGAAAAATGTTTGAAGATTAGAGATCTTTAGTGGGTTGAAAAGCAGGAAAGAAGGGAGTCAGAGATTAAGAAGTTGTTCATAAGAGTCCCAACATCTGGCCTACCTTTATTTAATATATGGTTGTTCTGCTCCAAAGACAAATCCACTTAGACTTATAGAATCATAGGTTATTAGAGCTTGAAGGAAACATAAGAGATCATTGAGTCCAATCCACTTCATGCAGGCTTTTCCACTAATTCCACAGTACTGGACTTGTCTAAGTCCTCCCTGTGCTTATGAGAAATAAGACACAGAAGCCAAGCAGCTAAAACTTGAAATAGATTTGTGACACAGCTGATTGGAGAATGTTGTTTAGATGTACAATCAGGCCTCCTAATTCTTTCTTGCAGAATCAAACTTATCTACCCAGAACTGGAAGACTTTTCTGTCTGTCAAGGTAAGAACCTGCCCTGGAAGTTTTCTGTGAAAAGAAGAGGAGAGGAGGGAAATGCAGGCCTTCTCTGGGACATGCAGTTCCCAGGATGAAGAAACCCAGAGGAATCTGGGTCATGGCCCAGGCATGCTGTATTTTACCAAGTTTCCCCAAGCACGCAAGTTACTCATCTCCAACTAGCGGGGGATGAGTTGGGGCTTAGAAAAGTCAGTCTAGCTTTTCTTAAGACTTCAGAAAAAACAGATGCTTCTAGTTTACAGGGCAAGGTAAAAAGGCATGGAGAGAGATAGGTTGCCCCCTAAAAACCACCAATTAATAAGCGCAATGTCTGCGATAGGACATTGAGGCCCAGAGAGGTGAAGTGATTTCACCAAGATCACACAGTCTGGGGACAAAATCGAGTTTTCCAGACAATGCCAAAGTTGCATCATTTCACTTGTGTAATTGCAGAAGGTATTTCATTCAGGATAATCAGCCTAGCTGGGAACATAGCTAAGTTGGTAGAGTGCTTGCCTTGCATGCACAAGGCCCTGAGTTCAATCCCCAGCATCGCCAAAAAAGAAAGAAAGAAAGAAAAGCCAGGAAAATCAGCAAAATAATGAGAATAAGCAGTCCCCTATCCTTTAGAAGGATTTCTAACACATTTCTCCATCACCATACTGCTCCAACTTCTTCAAATGTACTTATCCACCTCTATCCACACCACACATCTCCATTCCACCCCTTATTACCTCCATCTACACCTCCACTACCATCCTGTTACTTCTACCATCAATATCACCTCCATCACTTCCTCCATCATTACTCACACCTCCCCATTTGTCAGTAAGCAGCCAGCAGCCACCTTCTTTGAGTGGAGAGGCAGGTGTGAACTAGAAGACCACTCTCATTGTTCAGTCTAGAGAAGTCTCCTTTGTCTTTGAGATCAAAGGTATCTTCAGTTTTTAGTGTCATTTGTTCCCTCCAAAAAGATCATCTTACTGAATCTTATGAAGATTGAGATAGTAATACCTAAACAAAAATATATGTGTTTATACAAACTCACTGACCATAGTACTGAGCACCTCCATTCCTAAGTCATGCCCTAAGCTGACACCTATACCTGTAGGTACCTATAGTGTAACAAGATCCATCACCAGCGTCTCAACAGACTTTCAGCTCTAACCACCTAAAACTTGAAGATGTTCAAATGAGCTGTAACTTTGAGTCCACTGGGGTCATCCCAGTATGTAGCAATAGGCCCAGTTCTCTGTAGGCTCCTGGAAATGCTGTTGCCCTTCTCTGGGCCTCAGTTCTCCCCAGTATTAAATGGGCAACTTTGGAGTAGGGCTAGATCATCTCCAAATTTTCTTCTAGTTCTAACATCCCTTCAAGACAGAAACCAAAAAAGATCTGGGATAAAAACCATGCAGAAGGATAAATTGGCATTTCAAAATCAAGGCTGGAATATACCACAGTAATAAAAAGATCTCCAAGTTAAAATCCAAGAAGAAATTTGGAGCAAAGTCATCAGCTTATGACTCTATTCAGACCCTGCCCTACTCTGGTCTGTCAGCCAACCAGGCATCTGTCCCTGACCCTGCAGGAGCGTCCCTTCCCCCACCCTGGTCACATGGCATGCCACCACTGAGCCCCAGAAGTCAATCTCCGATGCCCCAAATACAGTTCAGCCTGGAAATCACAGATAGCCCTTCCTGCCACCCAACAGGAACAGAGCAAGTGGCTCCGGCCTCCCTGGGACTTTAGATCCTGGTTTCCAGCGCCAAAAGCAGGAAGGTAAGTTTGTAGCTTGAAGCTTCAGAGAGTAGATGAAATCATGCAGGTGAGGCAAAATGTGCTCCCTAGTATGAACAGAGTATTTAAGAGTGAGTTGCCCGCATGCTCAGAAGGAGAATACCAGGTAAAGCTGGGGGAATCCTTCAAAGGAGCATTGGATGCTTGCCTTTCCTTTAAAACTTACACTGTATTTGTCAGCCTTGTATCTTGATTTCATTGGTGTTGGATGCAATTCTCATTCCAAGTTAACAGAAACGACAGGAGACACGTACTCTCTGACAGCCTGGTTCTTTATTGTTCTCATCTGATGGAACTGAGAACCTTTCTCTGCTGGGCATGTAAATTTCTGTTGTGTTCACCGAATGTGTGAGATTGGTTGAAATATTTACAAAGTAAGTGAAAAGCCTGAGACTCACTTCTTTCCCAGAGAAGTATGAGGAAATAGATTACATCTGTTAAAATATATAAAATAAATAGATAACACCTCTGGACAGGAACAGAATGGGGGCTAGCCTCATGTCATTAGACATTTTTGTTTCTAGGTTTTGAATATGGTACCTGGTGTTATTTTTGCTAGTTTGCTTATGGATATTTTGCTTGTTTTGTCCTTTTTCTCTGGGAGCATGAGTGGGTGTTTGCTCTGCAGGCCCTGAGGCAATGGACAAGCCACAGTAGGAAGGTGGTGTTTCCCTAACTTCTAACTTAGCTTCCTAAAGCCCAGCATGATTTGTGTCATTCTTGTCGATTCAGTTCACAAAATAATTCCAGGTCAGCCCTTGGGGGAGTCCTTTTCTGAAATACTTTGGGCCATCAAAAGGGCTCACCAGATACCATGTGGACCGGTCTAGTTCTTAGATGTTAAGGTCAAATGGCTTTAAACGACAGGGTGGAAGAAAAAGCTCTCAAAGGGCTAATTAATGAATGTGGAACAAACTTTTTTTCTAGTTATTTTTCTTCCAGAGACATGGATGTCTAATTTTGAGGATTTATTACCATACTTTGCCCTTCATCCCTATAATTAAGCCGTTTTGTTCTGTTTGTTTCCAACATCTAGTGCAAATATCTGGAATAAAAGTGAATACTCAATAAGGATTTGTTGGATTGAATTGATGTGTCCTTGTGGATGGGGAGGGAGTGGGTACTTAACTGGCAGGTAATCCCATTACCATGGTTTGGATGGCTAAAATGTGCTACGCATCTTTGGGCTAGCTGTTATCCTTACCCCCTTTCTGTGCTGCATGCGACAGCTACTTGGATAGGGTACCTTGAGTGTCATTTGCCAGGGTAGCATTCTGGTTCTTAGCTTTCTAGACTTAGAGTATTGATTTTGTCAGTAGCGTTTTGGATTCTTAGGTATTGAATCTGGGATACCAGATGTAATTCCAGGCTATTGGTAGGAGCCTGAAATTGAGAAGGGTCTCCGAATGACCAGGACAGAAAAAGATTTGGCCTGATCACTCATTGTAGAGTCATGCTTAAGACCAAGGTGATCTACAATCTGAAGATAGATGGGAGAATAATGGTGACCTAGGCAGGCAGTGGAGGGACTGGTGGTTGGAAAAACTGCCCTTACAAGTTCTTCAACTTCCTCATTCTGGGGCCACTGCTGCAATTCCTTTGGCAGCATATTATAGTGGATGGTTGTACTGGTTAGTACTTTTGGGGTGAAAGTAACTCAAATCAACTAAAGCTAGCTGAAAAGAAAAGAAGGTCTTATTATAAGGCCATGGTGGGAGGGTCTTGTTCAGGAAATCATTCACACTTTAGTAAGAGCCTGGAACTCAGAAGTGGAAGGTTGTTAGAAACCTCTGCCAGACACCCTCTATCTCTCACATCTACACTTCTCTTTCTCCTCTTTCTCTCTCCTTTTCTTTCCCTTCCCATCTCTCCCTCCACTTCTCCCTTACTTCTTGGAGTCTGGAAATCAGAAAGAATTCAATTTGAATCCTGGCTCCACCATGACTGGTTCTATGACCCAGGACAAATTAATTAATTCTCTTTGTTTCCATTTCCTCATCTGTAAATGGAGATGAAAATGATATATTTCACTGAACTATAGTGAAGATTAAATGAGATTATGAAAGGAAAATATCCAAGCATTTGATTAATATACATTATATGAAATGTTGGGGATAGAAATGGTTTCATAAGTTAGGTCAGAGCTTTTATGGTGGGTAATGCAGCTGCCAATCAGAGCAGTAGCTAACCCAAACACTTCCCATATGACCAACGCTCAGTTTCAGATGGATGGCTTCCTTTGAAGATGATCTGGGGTAGTAGCCTAGGTTCTCCTGCTTCTGCACATTTCTGGAAGGGAATTTTCTCAAGCTGTGAGAAGGGAGGAACCAACATAGAGGAGGTGAGGGTCAATGGTGTCATCTGGTCCAGAACTGGGTGGTATGCATCTACCTGAACATCAGCTACATCATATCTCCATATGTTATAGTTTGGCTATGAGGTGTCTCCCAGAAGCTCTGTGTTAATGCGGAAATATTCAGAGGTAAAATGATTAGCTTATGAGAGCTACAACCTAATCAGTTCACCCTAGTCTGAATGGACTAACTGGGTGGTAACTACAGACATGGGGGGCATGGCTGGAGGAGGTACATCCCTAGGGGTGTGCCCTGGAAAGGTTCATCTTTCCTGTAGCCCCTTCCATATTCTCTCTGCTTCCTGGCTGCCAGGAGTGGAGCAGTGCTTCTCCACCACACCCTTCTGCCATGATATTCTGCCTCACATTGGGCCAAGGCAATGGAATCAGCCAACCATGGACTGAATCTCTGAAACTGTAAGAAAATAAACTTTTCCTCCTCTGAGCTGTTCTTGTCAGGTATTTTGGTCATAGAGATAAAAAGCTAACTAACACAATATACTTCCTGTTTTATGGAGTTCTCATCTCTACTTGTGTCTGTATCATCATTTTGTATTTAATTTTGTCTGTCTCTCAATCTGAGAACCCACAGTACTTCAAATGTGAAAGAATACATTTTTAAAACATGTTGGAAAAATATTTCATTTGTGTTAGTCAGGAACTCTTGATTTAAAACACCAGAAACCCAATTCAAACATGAGAAAAAAATAACGTAAATTTAACAGCTCAACACAATTGAGAAGGTCAGTTCAGGATTAGCTAACTCTGGGAATCATCGTGGGATCAGTTCTCTGATTTCCTTCTCTTGAATACCTCCTCCTATGTGACAGGCAGAATTGTAGCCCCCAAGCTCTTCAGTTTAGCAGTGCCAGAGTGAGCAGTGTTTGGGGATGGATCATGCAGAGATGTCCTGGAAATTCTGATTGACCCACAGTATCTGTAGCTAGGAATAGGGAGTGTGTGATTGGCCAGGCTGGGTCATGTGGTTTTTCCTGATCGGAGTTGGGGAAAGGTGCAATCAGCCCCCCTAAACCGCTTTAGGGTGCTTTTATGTGGGAAAGGGGTCTGTTACTCACTCAGCTTCTCTGTACTCTTCATACCATGGTGGATGACAACTTGATCAATTAAAAAAAAAACCTGACCTAATTTAATGGAAAATACAAATTAGACTCTGAAGTTCAAGGGTGGAATGTCTTCTCTCATGTAGAAGCTAGAGAGGACGAAAGAAAAGAAAGGTGGTGGGGAGAAAATCTCATGAAAATCAAAGGGAGATCAGTAGAGTAGAGGAAAGGGAACATGGAGAGGGAGGAGGGAGAGAAAAGAGAAATACTAGGAATGATATTGGCCAAATTGTATTGTTATGTTGTATGGACCTACAAATATGTAATAACAAATCCTACCATTATGTACAACTATAATATGCTGATAAAAATATGAAAAAAAGAAAATACACATAAAGAGTTACTGCCTTAAAATAGTGGTTTTTAAAGTGCCCTTGGATCAGCAGCTATAGCTATAGCTACTTGTTAAAAATGCAAATTCCCAGTCTCTGCTCCAGATCTACTGAATCCAAAATTCACATGGAAGATATAGGTAAAACAGCATCATTAAACTTTACCTCCCCCAGAGGTAAACTGAAACTAGTGTGTGTTGTTCCTCTGCATGATTTCATACTTATAAATGTAACAATAAGCAATAGTGGTAGTGTTTTACATGTTTTAAAATTATATATAAATAGTATTTTGTTTGTAACTTTTTATAACTTGCTTTTTAAAATCACTATGTTTTTGAGATTTATGCATGTTGATATATGGAGGTCTAGTTCATTCATTTTTTAAAGTAACATAAAACTTGGCTAACAGTTTAAATATAAAGGGTAGGTTTTACTCTCATAATACAAAGCCCAGAAATAAATAATCCAGCATGTAGTGACAGTAGCAGGCACCCAAGTTTGTTCCGTCTGCTTTATGCCTTGGGTCTTCATAGCTGTCTCAGCACTGTTACAAGATGGCTGCACCATCTCAAAGTCTTACGTCCAAAGTCTGTGCAGGAAAAGGGGGAAGGCAAAGGATAAGCTGCATTTCAGATGTGTCTGTCACTTTTTATCAGGAAAATAAAAATTTCCCTGGAAGCTTTACTCAGGGGACTTCCATTTAAATCTCATTGTCTAGAAAAGGATCGCATAACTACTCCTAAGGCCAGTGACTGCCCATGAGCAGCTAGATTTCCATGGATGGTTTATACAGATTGGAATTCATGCCTAGGGTTGGGGAAAGTGACTACTGGCAATCAAGGGCCTGCGTCTCTACCTGAACAAAATAGAGTTCAATAAAAAGGGAAGAAGAGAAAGGAATAGATGTTGGACAGTGTAGCAGACACTTCTAGATGATCACCCAATGCCTTTTCTCTTTTTTTCTTACTAACAGAATGCCCTAATATAGCATCTTATTTGCCTACTTAAAACTTGATTACCCAGAGTCCTTTGTTACAGAGCTAGGGCCTTCTGAGAAACTGAGGCAGCTCGGAAAAACCCCTCTTCAAACTCTGGATTCTTGTGACCAAGTCAAAAAGATTTCAGACATGTTTCTCACAGTAGTAGGCATGCATTTGTTGAAGGGCTAGGAAAAAGGAAAGGGAATACTCTCAAAGGAGAGAGTGGGTCCTCTCAGAGAAGAGAGGGATGATGTGTCTCTCCTATATTCCAGTTTTATTGGTATCTCACAGTGGTTTCCAGAGAGTCCTACCCAGGTCTACCTCTTGACTTTTGACTGACAGCAAGGTGACATCAGACTTTCAAGTCTCCAAGGTCATGGCAACTCTAGGTCACCTTGGCCCATACTGACCGGTTCTAATTAGATTTTTTTTTCTAATTGGATTTTTTACCATACATTCTTATAGATTCTATAGTTAGGATGAACTATTGTTATCTTCCAGAATCTGGTCTGTGCAAAGGATCACAAAAGTCTCTCTCCTTCAAAGTAACTTGGGTTCCTCTTATCAATGTTATTTCATGTCTCCATTTCCTTACAGATAACAGGTAGTTTGCTGAGCAATGTGACATATCCTGTCCACTTAGGCCAGGCAGGGTTGCAGGCAAATTGCTTTTTGGCAAAGAAAGCATGTGGGGGTCAGCACAGTGGGCCCATTTTATAGAATTTTTCTCTTTACCTTGTGTTTCCACCATCCTCATCTATCTGTCCCTTTACAATATGACTTAGATGTGGTTGAATAACAAAAGCTAGTTAGAGTAGTTTAAACAAGTAAATGGTTTCATTGTTCTCTATAACAAGATGTTGAAGTACAGGATATCCAGCACTGGTAACATGAAGACATTAAGGGCCTTGACTCCTTACTCCCTTTGAATTCATAGTTACCATATGACTTTCATTCTCTATGCTCCAGGAATAGTTTGCCAGATAAAATATAGTTTGCCTAGTTATAATTGAGTTTCAGCTGTCAATGAATTTTTTTTAGTACAAATATATCCTAAAAATTGTATGGCTATAACTTACATGAAAAATTGGCATTTATCTGAAATTCAAATTCAACTGGGCAAACTATTTTTATTTGCTGAATCTATAAATGCTATCTGGAAAGAAAGAAGGAAAAGCAAAAGGACTTTCTTCTGTAGAGACTTTATCCAGGAAGGGACTCTCCCTAGATCTTTCTGATATTTCTTTAGCCAGAAACAGCTACAGGGCATCTTGGGGAAGTGATTATTTTTAGTTGGCCACAGGGCTGCCTTGAATCAAATCAGAGCAGAAAGTGAGATGGATGTCAGGCAGGTAGTTTATAGAATCCTCCACAGATGTCTTATACCATCCCTCATCTCTCCATCCTCCAAAGTAGTTATATCCAGTGGTTTTATTCAAAGTACTTAACAATCAATATGACATTGACACTGACCAATCAGAGTGGATCGCCGACCATGAAGAATAAGCACCTGCCAAGATTAGCAGCCATGTTAGTCATATTGATGGGTACCAATCCCGCTAATATCACGATTTTGGGTAAAATTAATGTTTACTTTCATTTACTAGGACTGTAAAAATATTGATTACAGTTGCGTAGAGGGTGCCATCTTACTTTCCCTTTTTCTAACTCTTGATTCTTGAGAGTTTTTTTTTTAATTTTTTTAGTTGTAGATGAACACAATGCCTTTATTTATTTTTATGTGGTGCTGAGGATCGAACCCAGTGCCTCCCACATGAGAGATGAGCGCTCTACCACTGAGCCACAATCCCAGCCCTTGAGAGATTTTTGATATCCTCTCAAATACATCGGTCAAGTGTATCAAGATAATTTTTCAGATCCAGTTTTTTTCTTGAATACATCATGTCCAGAGCCTGCTGTAGGATACCCTCATTGTTTTCTGGGCCTCTGTGTAGCTCTTCTGCTAGGACTTCACTGTGCCAGTTTTTTTTTAATTTTTTTTTTTTTTTGGTACCAGAGATTGAACCCAGGGTGCTTAACCACTGAGCCACATCCCCAGGCCTTTTGATGTTTTATTTTGAGAGAAGCTCTCACTAAGTTGCTTAGGGCCTTGCTAAGTTCCTGAGGCTGGCTTTAACTTTGCAATCCTCCTGCCTCAGCCTCCCAAGTTACTGGGATTACAGGCATGCACTACCCCACCCAGCTACTTTGCCAGTCTTTTGTGGTGAATTTTATTTCCCAGATTATGTATTCCTTTCTTAGTACTCCTTCATCTTGCTGAAGTTCTTCCTTCAATCATTTCCTGAGAAAAAAGTCATACTAAGTTAATTTTTGAGGCATTTTTATGTCTGAAAGTGCCCTTATTCTATTTTTGCATTTCATTGATAGCTTGATTGGGACTGGAGTTCTAGATTGTAAATAATTTTTTTCTCACATTTAGAGATACTGTCTTCTAGCTGCCACTGTAGTGATTGAGATAATGACAATTCTTATATCCTATTCTTTGTAGGTGACTTGTTTTCTTCTGGAAGCTTTTAATATCTCTTTTTTCGTTTTTATTTTTGTTTTGGGGGGGTATTTTTTTGTAAGATCTCTTAATCCATGATGATGTGACTTGCAGTCCTACCTTAAAATATATATATATATATTTAAAATAAATATGTATATAAATGTATATATATTTAAAATAAATATACATATATACTAAAATATATATATTTATTTATTTGTGTTCTATTTCCTGACATATTCCTTCAACTTTATGTTCTCTTTTACTAAAAGTTTTTCTTCTAGCATTTTTAATTGCCAAATATTCTTTCCTATTCTTTGAAAGTTCCAGGTTTATGGCATTCTACTTTTATTTTTGTCATAGGTACAATGCCCTTTCTTGTCTTCTTAGAAATGTTAATTATGTAGGCTTTTTTAATGGCTTCCTTCTCTGCTTTCCATGGTTCCATGACTCCTTTCTCTTAGGACTTCCTCTTCCTGTATATTTTGATCTCTGTCATTCTAGTGATTCCTGTCTGCCTGCTCATATTTTGGAGTGGAGCTGTCAAGTGCATGTGGACAGGCTGAACTTGTTGAATGATGGACTTACAGTGGGCAGTTGGGTGGAGTCCTCACCATTTTGTTAGAGGTCCCCAAAATATAGAATCTGTAAGTCTTCTAGTCTCTTGCCTGGAAGATCTAAGCTTCTTTTATTTTCTAGGGACCAGATAAGCAGAGAACTATGGAGTAACTCTCTTTACTTAACTCGCTTTCCTCCTCAGCTATCTAAGGGCCTTCAGATTTAGCCTCTCCCTCTTTTAGGAGTCTGGAGCCTAGAAGAGATCTGAGATTTTTTTCCCCTGCACCCTAGTGATTAAACACAGGGGCGATCTACCACTCAGCTACATCTCCAGCCCTTTCTATTTTTTAAAATTTGAGACAGGGTCTTGCTAAATTGCTAAGGCTGGCCTCAAACTTGGGATCCTCCTGCCTCAGCCTCCCAAGTTGCTGGGATTTTAGGTGGGCACCACCACACTTGGCTGAGATCTGAGGATTTAACCGACTTCCTAGGAAGATTCTCAAAGAACTCTCCTGTCTTCAGCATCACCGTACATCTGGTCTTCAGATGTACCTACTCTCTGATTTCTTCCTTTTCTATTTTTAAGAAACATCTTGCATAAGTAGAAGCTATCTAATCCCTGAAGAGTCAGATAAAACTTTAAAAAAAAATCTGTTCCTGGTGTTTATTTTTCATTGTAGAACAATTTTCAAATATAACAAAAGTAGAAAAACCAATAATGACCCTTTTGAATCTATAATTAATAGTTATTGTTGATTAAGGTTTTCTAATTCTTTTTAAGTCAACTTTGAAATTTATATTATTTTTATAGTAAAGTATCTTTTATTCACCTTATGGCTTAAAGCTATAGTTCCAGAAACAGACTATATGGGTTTAAATCTATTTCTGCATCTGGACATTAATTTAAGCTCTGTTTTCCTCAATTTTCTCATCAATAAAATAGGAATAATCAGTATGGGGTTATAATTCAATGGTAGAGGCCCTGGGTTTGATTTCCAAGACCATAAAAAAGAAAGCAAAATGGTAATAATAATGGTACTTATCTCTTAGTTGTTGAGAAGATTCAGTTAAGTCATACACACAAAGCATTTAAATTAGAGCCTGGTACAATAATGGCAGCTATTTTATCTCAGTTTTTAAAGTTTACTTGCATGAAATTTTTTCATAAGATTTTCTTATAATCTTTGAATTCTCTACTCTATTTTTAGTTATGTCCTTTTTTCATTCCTGATGTTGTTACCTTGTGAATATTCTCTTTTATTCTTGAGTCACCTTGTAGAGCTTGCCTTTTAAATGATCTTTCCAAATAATTGCCCTTGCATTTGTTAACTATCTTTATGCTTGTTTTCTATTTTATTAGTTTCTGCTTTTATCTTTTATATTTACATTCTTCTGCTTTCTTTGGGTTTTAGTTCTCATTCTTCTGGCTTCTTCAGTTGAATGCTTATCACATTTATTTACTTCCCTTCTTTCCTCCTCCCTCCTTCCCTCCTTCTCTCCTTTCCTTTTTTTCTTATTCCTTCTAAGTATGCTGCATCCCACACATTTCAATATAGAGTAGTTGAAAATGTTGAGTTCTAAATATTTAATAATTTCCATTGTAGTTTTCTATCAAATCATGACTAGAAATTATTTTTAGTAACACACAATAGAAATACATTTAATTTACTGAGACTTTTTGTGGCCTACTATGTGTGCTCTCTTTTTAAGTGCTCCATTTTTACTTGAAAAAGAGATATGTTCTATTTGTTGGATACATATATATGTATATATATATATATATATACATATATATGTATATTTATACATGTACATGTATATGTAAATTTGAGATTCTTCTTTTGCTTTAACTTTTTTCATGTGCATTAAGGTCTCCAACTCTGAGTACAGGATTTGACCACTTGTCCTTGAAATCCTGGCCCTTTTTGTTGCATACATTTTTGAGGTTTTGTTCATCTTTTACTTTATAGTCATGAAGGTGGAAGAAGAGAAGGCTGGGGCAGGAAAACTGGACCCCATGTACTACAGGAGATGTCCGGATCAAGGTAAAGACACTTTGAAAACATGATGCAAATCCCAGGAGGCTCTGAGAATTCCTTAGTGTCAGGCTGGGGATGGAGCTTAGTGATAGAGTGTGTGCTTAGCATGTGCCAGGAATTCTCAGAATTCCTGGTTATAATAGCATTTCCAGTCAGACACTCTGGAGAGCTGGTCTCTTTCCTTGACTCACCAGTATCTCCTTAAAGCTGGTAGGACCAACATTCACCATGTCCTAAAGTGACCATGTGATTGAGTGCGAGATAGGAAACTGGCACTTTGCTTGTGTGAATTAGGGGACAGCTTCATCAGCATAAATTTACCTAATTTTACCAGACCTACAAACTATGATTAGTGCCAAATAGCAACATTTAGTAGATCCTGAAAATGGCAGCTCAATTAAAAGCAGTGTAAGAGGGTATTGAAAGGGTATTGTTGTTGCAGAATTGCTGACTCAGTGGCCCTAAGTCTCCTGAACAGACAGATGGTCCCTGACATAACAATGTTTGGTGTGATTTTTGGATTTTACTATTATGCAAAAGCAGAGGCATTCAGTGGAAAATGTGCTTTAATTTTTAAATTTTAAATTTTTCCTTGGGCTAGCAATATGTTGTACAATAGTCTCATGATGCTGGGCAATGGCAGTGAGCTCCAGTCCCCAATCAATAGGAAAATCTTGAGGGGAAACCATCAATACTCATCACTAAGCTAGGATTCTTGGAAGGTTAGATGTATTAAGTGCATTTTCAGCTTATGATATTTTCAGTTTACAATGGGTTTATCTGGATGTAACTCATTGTAAGTTGAGGAGCACCTGCACTCTATAGAGAAGCAGCATGGAACTCAAGAAGGGGCAACCAGATGGCCTTGTGCTCCTACCATTGTCCCAACCCTACTTGGAAGGAGGCACTAACCTGCTATCTAGCTGGATGCTTGCTGAGCTGCAGAATGTGTAAGACTACTCTGGGGCTGTTGATGGATCAAGAGGAATACAGTGTGGAGTTCCTAGCAGAGCTTGGCATGTGTCCTGAGCTAAAGTCTGCAAGATGTTCACCATGGGAAAAGATGTCCTTCAGGGACAAGAAGGAGAATTTGGGGTTGGGAGAGGAATAGCCTCTCTACACAGTTCACTAACCAAACAGTCATGCTCTGATGATTATGATAGGAATCAGGAAAAATTGGACAAGTTAGATGTGGGCAGAAAGTAAAACATTTCCCCAATAGCCATCTACTTTATGTTCTTTGATATGCATATTCTTCATGTGTATAAATCCATGATTATAATTTTCATAAACATGTTCCCATACATGATTCCATTCTATCTTCTCAAATACCTTGCCAAACCAGTAGAAAAAAGATTTTCATTTCCATGTTAGAGATGAGGACAGTAAGTCCAGAGAGGCAGGAGGACTATGGCCACAGAGTAGGTAAAGACAAGCCAGAGATTACCCAAGGTAGCAGTTTCTTGGGTAGAGGCTTTTCTGATGTAGCTGCTGCCTCTCATTTCTATTTCTGGTATCAATAGGGACTTGACATTGAAACACCCAAGCATGCTAAGCTCTTAGCGTGAAACTACTTACCTCTAAATACTGGTGTCCATTAGCTTACCTAGAATTACAGCTTGCTTAAGAAAATGTAGTGTAGAGAATACACCAGTGGTAGAGTACCTGCTTAGCATGCACAAGACCCTGAGTTCAATCCCTAGCACCAAATATTTTATATATATATATATATATATATATATATATATATATATATATATACATACATACATACACACACACACACACATATATATATAAAGTCAAAGTCATACTATATTGGAGAGGTAAGAGAGGATGGAAGAGGGTTAGTCATTCTGATACTATTGTAGAATTAAGTGACCAATCTATAACAAACAAAAATGGTCCATCCTGAAGCTAAATTATGAGACATTTATAGAGTACTAACAAACAAAAATGACCACCAAGACTTCCTGTTTCCACTTTGACATGTAAAAAGCTTCAAAGTTGTCACTCCCACTCACACCATGACAAAATAGCTGAACAAACTGAACAATCAACCATTTTTTCTTAGATGCAACAAAGAACTGAGGCCATAGAAGCAAAACACTACCCCAGTAATTGGAGAGACAAATATAGAGAATACAGGGCTGGGGTTGTGGCTCAGTGGTAGAGCGCTTGCCTAGCATGTGTGAGGCACTGGGTTCGATCCTCAGCACCCATTAAGTTATTAAGTTTAATAACTTAAACTTTATTTAAGTTATTAAGTTAAGTTAAACCCATTAAGTTATTAAGTTTAATAACTTAAACTTTATTTAAGTTATTATAAAAATAATAACTTAAATAAAGGTATTGTGTCCATCTACAACAACAAAAACAAAAAACAAAAAAACAGAGAATACAGGTCAGCTTATTTAAAGCCAAAGCTGCTGTAGGGAGGAACTGGTACCAACACTGAAATGGTAATTTCAACAACTCGATGAAGGCTGAATGTGGATTAATTTGAGAGTTAGAAACTCCTGGGGCCTAGTCTAAGGAGCCCTCACACTGTCATGAATCTTAACTCCACAAGCCCTACCACCATCTCTCAGTTAAGATCAGCAAAAATTCCTCTCATGTTTGTCCAGGAAATGTTTTGACATATGCCCAGAATATTATCCACAACAAAGATCAACCCAGAAAGGGAGAAAAAAAAAAATCTTTACCAGAGCCTAATCCAACTTTGTGGAAGAGAAAGTACCCAACTCAGCTTCCTGCCTCAACTCAGTTGGGAAAAAGCACACTTGAAAGCCATAGCACATGGGTACTGGCTTGCTAAAAGATTGGGACCTAATCATAGGATTATAGAATGCTTTGCTTCCCCCCATACCTCGCCACCACTTCAGCAGGGCTTCTGTATAATAACAGTGGATCATAGCTGAAAGAATTGCAAAGCTCAGGCCCTAAGAAGGAGTTTCTAGGGAAACCTAAAAACAACAGAGGTACAATAACAAGTACACCAGAGGAAACTGAAATCTCTGACACTTACTATTATAGCAAATAGTAAACACAGCCTAATCCTTAGCTAGAGAAACATAAAACCTCACACTAAAGGCTTACTTACCTCATAGTGATTCATACTGGGACCGACATTACCTTTGATTTTTTTTTCTGGTATTGAAGTTTTAATTTGAATCACTTACATATTGAATACTACTTTCCTCTTTTGGACCTTATATTTAATTTTGTTTTCCTTCTTCCTCACCCCCTTACCTCCTCCTCTTCCTCCTCCTCCTCTTCTTCTTCTTCCTCTTCTTCTTCTTCTTCTTCTTCTTCTTCTTCTTCTTCTTCTTCTTCTTCAATGATCAGAACTTTACATTTTGTTTATTTTCTTTCTTTTTTAAAATTATATCAGACCAAAAATTTAAAATAACTGTGATGAATATGCTTGGAGTTCTAATGGGAACAGTGGACAATATGCAAAAGCAGGTATGTAATCTAAGCAGATGAACACTCTAAGAATACAAAATAAGTGCTCAATATCAAAAACATTATAACAGAAATGAATAAGGCCCTTGATAGATTCGATAGTAGACTGGGTATGGCCAAGAAAAGAATCAGTGATCTTGAAGCTATGTCAACAGAAATTTCCCGAGTCCCAAGAAGAAGGGGAAGGAAGAAAAAAAAAATGAAACAAAATATCCAAAGCCTGTATGGGACAATGACAAAAGTGAAGCATACACATAATGGGAATACCAGAAGAAGAAGAAAAATAGAAAGGAACAGAAGAAATATTTGAAGTAATACTGGCTTAAGATTTTCCAAAATTTTCCAAGGTCATAAGCTATGAGTTCATAAACAAAGTCAATTGCTTTCCCATATACCAGTAATTGGAATTTGAATTTTAAAACATTTCCATTAGCACCCAAAAGTCCTAAGCATAAATCTAACAAAATATATACAATGGGCTGGGGTTGTGGCTTGGGCTGGGGTTGTGGCTCAGTGGTAGAGTGCTTGCCTAGCATGTGTGAGGCCCTGGGTTCAATTCTCAGCACCACATATAAATAAATAAAATAAAGGTCCATTGACAACTAAAATATATATGTATATAAATATATATATATACACAGGATTCAATATTGTTAAGGTGTCAATTTTCCCAATTTGAAAAGTTACTATTTGGGATACTGATAAATTGATTCTAAAGTTTATAA
Source organism: Geosciurus inauris (assembly GCA_004024805.1). Taxonomy (NCBI): domain Eukaryota; kingdom Metazoa; phylum Chordata; class Mammalia; order Rodentia; family Sciuridae; genus Geosciurus; species Geosciurus inauris. The sequence continues at coordinate 180,142 of PVHX01001453.1, forward strand.
GGAAAGAGAAAAGACCTAGAATAGCCAACACAATACTGGAGAAGAATAAAGTGACACTATTCAACTTTAAGACCTTCTATAGGGGCTGGGGTTGTGGCTCAGCGGTAGAGCGCTTGCCTTGCATGCGTGAGGCCCTGGGTTCGATCCTCAGCACCACATACAAAGCAATAAAATAAAGACATTGTGTCCATCTACAGCTAAAAAAAAATATTAAAAAAAATAAAAAAATATAAAAAAAGACCTTCTATAAAGCTCCGATGGTCAAGACAGTGTAGAACTGGCAAAAAAAATGGACCACTTGATCAGTGGAACAGAAGAGAGGGCCCAGAAATGGATCCAGAAAAATACAGGCAATTGATCTCTGACAAAGAAGCAAAGAGAATTTAATGGAGAAAGGATAGTCTTTTCAACAAATGGTGCTGGAACTAGACCTTCATACTTTAAAAAATGAATCTAGACATAGTCTAGATTCTAGATTAGGTTAATAGTCTTTAACTTAACTAATTCTTCAAAATTAATTCACAGTGTATCTTAAACCTGAAATTCAAAACCATAAATCTTACATAAGATAGCATAGGAAAAAATCTGGGTGACCTTACAGTTGGCAATCAGTTTTAAGATACAACACCAACATACAATGTGGGAAAGAAAAAAATCAAAAAGTTAGACTTTATCAAAATTAAAACTTTCTTGGGGCTGGGATTGTGGCTCAGCGGTAGAGCGCTTGCCTCGCATGCGTGAGGCCCTGGGTTCGATCCTCGGCACCACATACAAACCAATGAAATAAAGACATTGTGTCCATCTACAACTAAAAAAATATTTAAAAAAAAAATTAAAACTTTCTTCTTTGCGAAAGACACTTAAGAAAATGAAAGGTAAAGTCATAAATGAAGAAAACATATTTGCAAAATACATATCTGATAAAAGACTTTGAATCCCCAAATATGCAGAGAACTCTTAAAACTGAACAATAAGCAAACAAACAACCCAATTTTCAAATGAGCAAAACCAATAGACACTACACCAAAGAAGATATCCAGATGGCAACTAAATATACAAAATAAGCTCAAGGTTGTATACCATTAGGGAATTGAAAATTAAAACAAAAACACTACACATTTGTTAGAATGGCTGAAATCCAAAACAAACAACCCTGACAATGTCAAATGCAGATGAGGATGCAGAACAGCAAGAATGTTCTTCCATTGCTGGTGGAAATGCAAATGATACAACCACTTTGGAAGACAGCATAGCAGTTTGTTACAAAGCTAAACATAGTCTTATCATAGGAACCAGCAATCATGGTCGAGATATTTACTCAATTCTGTTGAAAATTACATCTACATAGAAGTCTGCACATGAATCTTTAGAGCTGCTTTATTCATAATCACCCAAAACTGGAAGCCACCAAGATGTCCTTCAATAGGAGAGTGAATAAAGAATGATACTTCCTTACAATGGAATATTATTCAGAGATAAACATAAATGGGCTACCAAACCATGAAAACACATGCAGGAAACTTAAATGTATATTGCTAACTGAGAGAGCCAGTGTGAAAGGCCACATAATGTGTGACTCCAATTATTTGACATTTTTGAAAAGACAAAATAATGGAGATGGTAAAAAAGGGACTTGGGGGGAAAGGAAGAGAAGAATTAATGGGTGAAATGGGATTTTTATGGTAGTGAAGCTATTCTGTATGATTCAGTAATGGTAAATACATGTCATTATGTATTTGTCAAAGCCCATAGAAGTATCTATATACAACAGGAAGAATGAACTTTGGACTATAGTTGATAATAATGTATCGATATTTATTTATTAATTGTAACAAATGTACCACACTAATGCAAGATGTTAACAATAGGGGAAACCATGTGGAGGTAGGGCCAGGGTAAAGATGAGAGTAGGAAGGCACTCTATTACTCTGTAAATCTAAAACTGTACTAAGACTCCATTAATTATTTTAAAAATTGTTGACTAACTCAAGACAATACTGATGTTAAACTGATAATAGAATATGCCTCCTGAGAACTGAGGAATTCCAGCTGCTTCTGCTCCCAGACCTACTGGGGGCAATGTGCATTATCCAGGGTTACATGGCAATTGGGCTTCTTGGTGGAATTCTGACTTAGGGTTCTTGCTGACTTTAAGAAACCCTTAAGCCAGGTGTGGTGGCGCAAGCCTGTAATCCCAGCACTTAGGGAGGCTGAGACAGGACAATCGCGAGTTCAAAGCCAGCCTCAGCAACAGCGAGGTGCTAAGCAACTCAGCGAGACCCTGTCTCTACATAAAACACAAAATAGGGCTGGGGATGTGGCTCAGTGGTTGAGTGCCCCTGAGTTCAATCCCCAGTACCAAAAGAAAAAAGAAAAAGAAAAAGAACCCCTTAATAACACCCTTTTCGTAAAAAAGTTTTTAGGTAAGTAGTCCGTGTAGTCCTTGTTAGTAAAAAATGACACTCAGTGGATGCATGACTTTCCCATAACAACCGAAGAGAGTAGTTGGCATTTTGGACTGAGAGGCTTGCTCCTGGATCACCTGTCAAAGCCATATCTGATCATCAATGTTGTAGACAAGCGAGAACGGGGAGATGGGAGCTCTGCTTGTTCTAATAAAAATTCTAACTATAACATACAGGGTACTCTTTCCAACCACTAAGGTGGTTCAGAAATGGAATTCTTTCAAACTCAAGTCTTGGGGCTTTGGCGCCATCCGGGCACTCCTTTGGCTTTCATTTTGCTTCTGTGGCCCCGTCTCTTTGTAACTAGTGGATATTCTAGAGAAACGCCAATGTTTAGTAATTCTGCATCCCCTTCTCTTTTGTGCTGTGTTCATAGACTGCCCTTCCATCCATATTGGGCTTCCAGTTCCTCGTTACTCTCAAAGAAAAAGTGACCAGAAGGGACATCTTTCAGGCCTGCAAAAAGTCCGTTGGGGACTGCGGCCAGACAAGCCACAGCAGGAACTGACTAACCCAGGGAGAGGAACAAGCAGTCGGGACGGCAGCGTGGATCTCATCAGCAGGACCCGTGAGTTCCTTGAGGGGAACATATATTCTGGGGATGCATCCGCATCCAGAGGGGCACGGCAGGGCAGGGGAGATTCTCTGGAGAATGTTGGTAATGCCCGTATGGCTCAACCTTGTTGTCAGGGCCTCTACTGTTCTGCTTCCCTTGCTGATCAGCCTCCCTGACCATGAACACTTAAAATCAGCCTGAAGCCCTCTGTCTCTCTGTGTGGACTTTGAGACCTCCACTCTGATCCATGGTGTGTGTGTATGTCATGGTTTAATTTTTGGAATTATTTCTCTCTAAATTCTTAGATACTACGCAGTTGTCCTAAGAACCAATAACACACATGAGTGTTTTGCCTGGGGTGTTCCACTAGTAAACTGAATTCCTTGTTACATACCTTGCGCTTAAAGGGATGGGACAGAATTGTCTAGTCATCTTGCATCATAGGGACCCCTTGGATGCATTCTGCCAGAATCACAAAGCCCCCCACCCCAGTCCTTTCTCTGTTCCTGCAGAAATTAGTTATGGGCTAATTAAAAATCAGTATCTTGCTCCTTCCTGTGGAAAGAAAATTGTTAGTCTTTAGAGGAGTAAAAAGGACTGGAATCCTTAGAGAACAGTGTGACCTTTTTTTCTACCTAGGCTTTAAAATGTTTCTGAGTACATGATTTTGCCCTCAGCATATCTTAAATCTACCTAAAAATGGTATTTAATTGGTTTCTACTATATACTTGTACCATCTTGAGCATGGCAAAATGAATTTATTTTACCATTTTCAAAGGAGTGTCAGAGCAGTGACTGTGTCTTATTGTCCTGATAGGAAACCTATGCACCTCCTAAAGGTCACTGGAGCCACAATCAATCATGCAGACTCCTGTACCAAATGAGACTCCTCATTGGCACCAAATCTACCAGGGGTCTGTGGCTTTTCCAGAGTAAATATGTCTGCGTGAAAAATGGAGCAATGGGCAGTCCTTTTTTTTTTTTTTTTTTGGTACTGGGGATTGAACTCAGGGGCACTCGACCACTGAGCCACATCCCCAGCCCTATTTTGTGTTTTATGTAGAGACAGGGTCTCACTGAGTCGCTTAGCGCCTCGCCATTGCTGAGGCTGGCTTTGAACTCGCAATTCTCCTATCTCAGCCTCCCTAAGTGCTGGGATTACAGGCTTGAGCCACCACGCCCGGCTTGGGCAGTCCTTTGAAAGAGTCCAGAATAAGAGATGGGCTCTGATTAAAATATACACACACACATAAAAACACACATGCATAAGTACAGGTACATGCACGTGCATGTGCGCGCACACACACACACACACACACACACTCACACTCTCAAGGGTAGGAACATTAGAAGCCAAGAAGAAAGCAAGCCTCGTGGGAAGACCTGCTCCCCGTGTGGGTTCTGGATGCCAAACGCACACTGACATGGTCTTATCCCCCAGACCCCCTGCCTACATTCAGGGATGAGGTTGCCCTTTGAAAAGTGAGTCTGCTGAGTCCCTTCTGAATTAGAGAAGAGGAAAGAAGTTTGGAGTTGGTGTTCTCTGCTCAAAGGGTTTGAAAGAGGTAATATCACATCACCAAAGTGGCTATGAACAGTGGGGTTTTGCTTGTTTTGGTGGTTTCTGATTCAGTTAAAGGGACACTGGTTTAAACTGGAAACCAAAGGAGAGAGAATGTGGAATCCTTTGGTATATTTGTACATTGGGTGCATTTCCTTTGTGGCCAGTACACATACCATGTGCATTGCTGACTTGTCCCTAGCATGACTATGGAACAAGGAAGATAATGGGAGAACCTAGTAGGATAGGACATTTCAGGTCATGTCTCCCAAGCTGGAATGAAGTAAGGACCTCTTTTTAAAGAGAAAATAACTTCTTATAATTTCACAAAAATGCATTTGTAAATTTGTAGAGCCTCAGGCAACCATATATCCCAGTCCAAGAAATAATATCTTAACAAGTATGGTTTTTATTCCATAAAAGTATCTTTCAACTGTAAATTATCACCAAAGGAAAAAAATCTTTATAGTTAATAAATCTTATTTTTAGATTATCATCAAATAGAATGTAAAATTTAAAAATATAAATAGAAAAAATATCCAGTTTCCCCCAAGAATACATTCCAGACCCCAATTCCAGACATGCTGGTTTCATAGAGCCACAAAGCCCCCTAACAAAGTCAACAGCTGCAGATTTTTTTTTTTTTTTTTTTTTTTTTTTTTTTTTTTTTTTTTTTTTTTTTTTTGCAGCCCATGGGCGCTGAGTTGATTCCTATGAGGAATGGTAGAAGACCTAACCTCCGGTCATTTGCTTCTTCCAAGTAAAATGGGTGTCAGATGTGTGATGCTGATATAAAGTCTGCTTCCCCCACATCATGTGGCCAGTGCAAATGCCCTGTAGAAGGGAACATTAAGCACCACCAGGATAATTCTACCTAGATGGTCTGGATAACTACCTGCATCCACACTCCACTGCCTACCCTACCACCTTTTCTTTCAGACCAAGTGTGGTTGTCCTAAGTGTCTTGTCTTTTCTGTGAATCTGTCCAGACAGCCTGGGCAGGGGGTCCAGCAGCAGGCCTGGCTACATAGTCCAAGTCCCATTTCAGAGGAGGGGGATCCTGCAGAATACAGGGGTCTGGGTGGGGAAGAGTGGCTAGGTGTGGCTGGGCCTGAGCATCAGACAGGCTGTGAAGAAGGACTGAAGAGAGACTAATGGTAGAGATCCAACAAGATAATGGGTGAGCAGGGGCTTTGTACAGTGAAAGCACTCTGCCAATGACAGTTCATTATAACTTTATTAACTAAATATATTAATAATCATAACTATAAAGTTGAAGAAACAGCAGGTAACTCATTTGTATTGCTTTCAGAGAGACCCACAAGGGCATCTTTAATATATGCCCTAAGGTTTCTAACCACCAAGATGATTCTGAAACATACAAGTCAGCTGCCTGACATGTTAGATGTGGTACGAGGCTTGGGTGTCTGTATTTCCTATTAACTGCAAACCTCAATCCTTGGCAGGTCAGGGGAAAGAAAGAGGCCAGCCAAGGCCTCCTGGTCCTTCGTGTACTGGCTCTATGCCCTCTGCATGGGAGCAAGCCCCTTGCTTCTGAGTTGCTCTTGGGATCATCTTAGACCCCTAGGAGAAAACTCATCTTTGACCAATATCTCATCTTGCCATCCTTCCATCCCAACCCCTGGTATCCACTGCTACTCTGTTTCTACAAGTTCAACTCTTTTAGATTCCACAAATAAGTGAGAACATGCAGCATTTGTTTTTCTGAATCCAGCTCTTTTTTTCTTAACATAAAATCATCCATGTTCATCTATGTTGTCCCAAATGACAGGATTTCCATCTTCTTCTAAGGCTAAATGCTACTGCACTGTGTGGGTGCATATATGTCACATTTTCTTTATTGATTCATCATCAGGTGTCTTGGCTGTTATGAACAATGATTCAATGAACAAGGGAGTACAAATATCTTCGAGTTCCTGATGTCAATTATTTTGGATATATACCCACAAAGAGGATTGCTGTATCATATGATAGTTTTATTTTTAATTTTTTGAGGAAACTTCATGCTGTTTTATGTAGTGGGTATACCAAGTTACATTCCTACAAACAGCGCATAAGGATTCTCTTTTCTCTATATCCTCACCACCACTTGGTATTTCTTGCTTTTGGATAATAGTCATTCTAGCAGATGTACTGTTATATCTCACTGTGGTTTTGATTTATTCACTGATTATTAGTGATATTGAGTGGTTTTTAATGTACATGCAGTGGATATCCAATTTTCCCACCACTAATTCTTAAAGTAAACATCCTTTCCCCATTGTGTATTCTTGCCACCTTTGTCAAATATTAGTAGACCACATATGCATGGATTTATTTCTGAGTTCTCTGTTTCATTGATCTATGTGTCTTCTGTTTTTATGCTAATATCATGGTATTTTGATTGTTGTAGTTCTATAACGTAATTTGAAATCAGGCAGTACAATCTTCTTGATTAATTCTCATGTCAACACTAAAAGGGAGATATTATTATCCCATCTTCAGATTAGGAAATCAAGGTTCATAGATATGGAGCATGATGTGACTGGCAATCAGTGAAGCTGGGAAATTAAAATAGGTCTTTTGCCACCAAAGCCTGTGCGTGCCCTCTCCACCATGGCTGCTTTCCTTTGTATCATCATTGGCCATTGGTTGATCAACCTGTTGGACATGGAGCTGAGAATTTCATTCTTCCAAGTAGCCAAATTGTCTTATGGTGAAAGAAATAGGTATATAGAGGATAATACATAACATATAGCATATTCTCTCTCTCTCATTATCCCTCCCCTCAGCGTGAATATAATTTAGAAACTCAGTTCTTTGCAGTCAGTTTGACTCAAGAAGAGCATATGTAATGAGTGGAATCGTCAAACCGTAGTGAGAATTGGTAAGAGCCATGTTTTCTACCCTGGAAAAAAATGTATTGTCTTGTCTCAGAACCTCCTGAGAAGTCATTAGGAGCAAGAGGATTAGAAGCAGCTTGAGAAATATGGTTGCCCTTCTGCTTTCCTAGGCTGCTAACAAGAACTGGAGCCAAGACCCAACAAGGTCTGATGAGCCTAACCTGGATGTGTAGACTCTAGACTCTTAGTACCTTTATCCGTAGGGTGAAAGATTATGTAAGGATGCCAACTGTCTCAGTCAGCTCAGGACTGAGTTGCTAAATAAGATATAAACATATTTTAAATCTCTCATATGGTGCATGGTACCTGAGGGTACTTAATATATAATTGGCTCAATTTAAACACATTAACCCAATTTAAGAGTAAAAAGCCCAGCTATTTTTTCTCTAGAATTAAACATTTGTTTGGTTTGGCATTCCTCATTGGTGCTGAAAAATTTATAAAATCCTTCAGATGCTCCAGAGGGGCATGAAAAATATTAAGACTTTCTTTTACTTGCCATGTATTGAACTACTCAACGTTTATTAAAAGATCAAAACCACACCAAAATAGGTCAGGCATGGTGGTGCATGCCTGTAATTCCAGCGACTGGAGAGGCGAAGGCAGGAGGATCACAAATTTTTTTTTTTTTTTTGGTACTGGGGGTTGAACTCAGGGGCACTCGACCACTGAGCCACATCCCCTATTTTGTGTTTTATGTAGAGACAGGGTCTCACTGAGTTGCTTAGCGCCTCGCCGTTGAATCACAAATTTAAGGGCAGCCTTGGCGACTTAGGGAGACTCCAAGCAACTTAGAAAATAAAATAAAAAATAAAAAGAATGGGGAATGTAGCTCAGTGGTAAAGTGTCCCTGGGTTCATTCCCAATCCCCAGTGTGTATGTATCTACCCGAGAATAAACCATAAAGGAGAAAAACCATGATTCCAAGGCTCTAGGACCAAAGGTATGTTTCGTCTTGCCTTTCTTTCCCCATTTCTGATGAGGAAGGAGCAAGCGTTGGGATAGAAGACCAATATCTTTCTAAAGCATCTAAAGTATCTCTTCCCCTAAGGAGCTTCTGTTTCAAACATAGGAACAAAGATAATTGGGTTTGTTTTAGAGTTTGAAGCCTTATAATGGAGTACCTTCCTCACTTGTCTCTACTTAATTATTTTGGATCTTGGAGGTGAAGGTGAGGAGGAAGAAGAAAGAAAGGGGGGAAAGGACAGAGAAGGGGGATGAGATCTCTTATGCTCTTCCCCACCTTCTGGTGGGATAGGGGCAGAAAAGCAAATTAAAATTCTCCAAAGGAAGCCCATATTTACTCTTCATCTCCTTGTCGTTTGACACCTTAAACCCTGGATCTCTAGGAATTACCAACGTAAACAGCATTCCCTCCTCAAGCATAAGAGTTATTCTCCTAATAACAAAACACAAAACCCTATTAGAAGAAAACCCTAGTTAGTGACCCCTTAAGGGTAACTCATGTGGAGCACCCTAGTTTGCAAGTGAACCAATGAAAACCCTAGTAAGTATAAAGTTTTAATGACCTTATTCTTTGAGAGTTACCTAAAATGGACTCCAGCTTCCTCACCCACATCCTGGGGAGGTCTATGCCTTTCCCTAAATGTCTGTGAGTTTCCAGAGGCTTCTAGTCTTAAGTTCCTGGTTCCAAGTTCTGCCCATGAACTCTCAGTCTTGCTATGTTTTGCCACCTGTATCTGTTCAGTGCTGTCCCCTCTGGGACAGGTCAGGTGTGGAGTTCTGTTCTTTGGTTTCCACCAAATTGGTGATTTAAGGCCTATGTGTGAGCAGCAGGCTTTGTGGAAGTTTTGGAATTGTGGATGGGTTTTACCCTGCAGAGATATACAATCTTTTTTTTTTTTTGTACCGGGGATTGAACTCAGGGGCACTTGACCACTGAGCCACATCCCTAGCCCTATTTTGTGTTTTATTTAGAAACAGGGGGTCTCACTGAGTTGCTTAATGCCTCACCAGGGCTGAGGCTGGCTTTGAACTCGCAATTCTCCTGTCTCAGCCTCCCCAAATGCTGGGATTACAGGCGTGTGCCACCGCGCCTGGCTGAAATATACAATCTTGAAAATGAGATACTAGGTATCCTTATTCTTAAAAATCCTCTGACCACTGAAAATTTGTGCTTGGACACCTTGCTCTGTAGTTTGAGTCTCCTACCTTATTTTTGGCACTCCTAGCCCACTGTCACAGTCCTTTTGTTTTTTCTCAGAGTATCTTATTGCTTGGTTTCTGAGCTCCCTCTTGGCTTAGACAGGAGAAGCAGCAGCTGTTTTGGTTTTAAATGATAATATCTTCACTTTATTGCATTCATAGTCACTAAAACAAAGCAATAAGGACAACATGCAAATGGAAGACTGTGACATTTTATGCTTCCTAAATTATGAATTACAGGTGTGGGACAATCAACTGCCTTTTACCATTTGGCTCTCTAGGAGAGGGTGAGCACCAGTAAGATGGGTGTCATCATTCTCTTTTCCCTTGAGGAGTCTCCTACAAATACTCAGCGTCTTTCTAATTTCACACGGAGGTTGATACCCTTTCCAGACCTGGAAGACCAGTGACTTGGGGGACTCAAGGAAAAAACTGAGGGATCCTTTATTTAAATTTCTCAGTGAGCTTTGGTAGAGGTCCCCCCACTCCAATATACTTGAGATCTTCTTCCTGATGTCATGCACAAACACTTTTCGGGAGCTAGCCATGCCAGGGTCTTCCAGTCCCCCTGTCCCAGATAAGCTTTCTTCCTTCCTCAGAGCCAGGGCCCAGGTGACTTTCCTTGACCTTATTCTGCCTCTGCTTTGGTCCACTTTCTTTTACTGATTCCTCACATCTTCTTGTTTTATTTCATCACAGTGACTCAGCATTCTCTTATAACGCTTAGGCTTACAGTTTTCAAGAAGGTTCTCCATACCCTAGAATTTTACATATGGAGACTCATGATTGAGAAGGTAATTTTATTACAGTATCAGAAACCTAGTTGAGATGGATTGGGCAAGGAAGAAGAGACAGAGAGACAGAAAGAGAGAAGGGAGGGAGGAGAGAGAAATCACTTATATTGTAAAAGCAAAGGAGTTTCTCACAGTCAGGCTCCAGTGGGAGGATGTGGCATCTTCTCAGTCCTCTCTCTGGGGCTGCATGGTCTCCTCTGCTTCAGCTCCAGGTCTGCTTCACTCCTTTCCCTGCAGATCAGCCCTTTCTGCCTCTCTGTGCCCTAGGCTCACAGTTTACATGTTCTCTCTCATAGAAACCATTAGGAAGGCCCAGCTAACTCAGGGACCTGGTTCAAAATTTCCAGGCTTATGTCAGGTGTCCAATTTATTTACTGCTCCTGATCCAATTAATTGTGGCCAAGGGCATAGGTCATATGTTACCCAGCAACTGCTCCCAGCGGCTCATCCTTATGAAGCTGGGGGACATGGGCTGGGCAGACATACCCATATGCACAAGTGGGAGGATTCTCTCCTCTTTCTCTTTCAGAAAGCACATTTGAAGTTTATGTACAGTTTCAGAGAAAAGAATTTCATTGCCCATGAAACTAGTACTGGGGGCCTCCAAGTTCCCTCTCAAAGGCTTTCATGCCGGGTGTGATGGTGCTGGTCATGTTTATAATCCTAACTGCTTGGGAGGCTGAGGCAAGAGGATGGCAAATTCAAGACCAGCCTGGGACAACTTAGTGAGACCCTGTCTCAAAATAAAACATAGAAAGGGCTGGGGATGTAGGTCAGTGGTAAAGTGCCTCTGGGTCCAATCCTCAGTACTGGGGGGCTGGGGAGAAGCCTGCTAAACACAATTGGCAAGAATGACTTTGGCATTCTCAGGTTCTGTCTCCCACTCCTCAGTACTCACTGGCCTCAAGCCACTCAAAGCAACTCCTGCTCTCCCTGCTCAACCCCCAGCTCCATTTCCTTGTTCTTGGCTCCTTTCTTGCTGTGGCTAATCCCAGCTGATGTGCTCATGAGTGTTAATCAGTCATATTCACTCACCCAGCAAATATTTATTGAGTGCCCTTGCTGTGTGAGCCCTGTGTCAGGGGCCAGCAGCGTGATGTGACCAAGTCAGACCCTGACCTCCAAAGCTGACAGTTTAGTGATTTCATGTGGAGCCTAAGAGAGAGGCAGAATCTCTGAAATCCTGATGCTGACTTCCTGGAGGTCAAAAATATCTCCTGAGTCTTTACTAGGAGTTGAAGTCTCCACTGTGCTTCTCCTCCCCACTGAGCTTATGTTTCTCCAGCAACTGCTTGTTAAATTCATTTCTACATTTGCACCTCTGCTATGTGACTCTTACAGTTAGTTATGTGGCATTTCTCATTATGTAGATTAACTTGTAAGTTACTGCATGCATGTGGGATCTGCAGTGCATTAGAGAAACCCTGATGTGGTAGGCCAGCTTGTGGTGAGCTAAACTTTCTGTGCAAGGGAGGGGCATCAAGGCAGGGGAGGGACAGAGGGTAGTGTGGGAGAAGCAGGGGAGTTTAGAAACTCGAAAGGACTGAGCCCCTGGAATGTTCAGAGAGGGCAGGCTGGTGACTGGTAATAAGGAAGGAGGGGTCACACCTCCTGGAAACAGCAATAATAGCAATATCATCTATTTATTTATTTATTTATTATTTTTTATTTTTTACTTTTATTTGCATTTATTATATGCTGAATTTATTCCCGTGCCATAAGTTTTTGTTTCTTCAGTTTCTTCTGGGATATCTTTTTCTTCTGTGCAACCTCTTCTTCTGGTTTAGGAACAATTTGTTCCCTTTCAGTGAGGATCATCTCAATGTGGCAAGGGGAACTCATGTATGGGTTAATCCGACCATGAGCTCTGTAAGTACGGCGGCGCATCTTGGGTGCTTTGTTCACCTGGATATGTTCAATGACCAGAGAATCTACGTCTAAACCCTTAAGTTCAGCATTACCCTCTGCATTTTTAAGCATGTGCAGCAAAAATTCAGCACTCTTTTTGGGCCACCGTCCCTGTGTCCAGCCCCTCTGTTTGGCCTGGGCACACCTCCCAACTCCACCATTGTAACGCCAGAATGGCACACATTGCTTCTTTAAAGTGACATCTTTCAGGTACTTGGTGGCTTTTCGGATATGCATACCTTTGATGGCCTGTGCAGTTTCACGGGTGTTCTTAAAGTGAACACGAAGATTTGAACCTCTTGATTTGCATGATTTTGTAGGGTTTTCCGGGTCAAGAGAGTAGCAGACCATTTTCACAGATCAACTCAGGCCGCTTACAGGAAGAGGAAGCAGCAATATCATTTATTGAGTGTTATATTCTGAGCACTATGCTAGCTACATTATATATAATATCTCCTTTACTCTCCAACAATCCAGGGTAGTACGCATAATTCTCATTTTATGGATGGGAAAACTAAGGCTCAGAGAGTGACTTACCAAGATCCTACCACTAGTAATTAGTGTAAAGAATTGAACCCAGGTCTTGGCTCACATTAGCAGAGAGGGTCCTTCTGACATCCTTGGCAATCTTTCTTTGGGTGTTGAGGCCAAACCTGACTTGGTGTGGGCTACAGTGGCTGATCAGCAGCACTTAGGAGGGAGTGGGTCAACCTCAGCCACAGCGCAGTGCAAGCTATAGAGCCCAGAACCCTCAGGGGAGCCCAACAGCTCACTGCCCACAAAGGCAGCAACTCCTGAAATGCCTGCTACAGAGGTCTATGTGATGGCAGCTTTGCTTGGAGCCCAGCATTCAACACATGGCCCTGACCCTCTGCTTCTGTTTTTTTTTTTTTTCGGGTTTATAATGGGCATGTTCGATTTTCAAGCCTTCGGGATGAAAATGTAGTCAATGGAGCCAGCCAATGGGGAAATGTAGAGTGGAAGATGTCAGAAAGTGTGGGCTTCTTCTCCCCCAGACTGCACTGGAGCCTGAGGGGCCTTCTGTGGTGTAGAGTGGACCTCAGTTTTCTCATCCATGAAATGAACTGTTTGGACATAGCCATCACTAAGCTCCTTCTCAGCTCTAAGACTTAGTGAAATTCAGAATTTGTAGCTTTTTGGAGCCGCCACCACTCAATGACCTCTAATCAACCTTGGCTCATTCTAAGTACTCAGTAAGCATTTACTGAACTAAACCCAGGAGATTAGGACTTTCTCAGAGGAGCAAAATAATTCCCCCCAGTGGGGTTCACCACACACCCTGAAGTGACCAGTTCCCACCAACCATGGGCTCTCAGAAAACACCCACCAAATAATAACTTTTGGCATCTTTTCTCAGAGATGGGCAAACAGGAAGAACATGCATTTAAAGTTGGGAAAGGAGAGAAAGCAGTTGTATGAAACACTATTGAACAAACATTGCTTGCTGTGAAATGTTGAGCCCCCACAACAAACACCTTCCTTCACATCCTACCTCCACCCCAAGGCCCTGCCAGCCACTCTCCAGCCAGCTTACCTGAGGCAAGGGCTCTTAAGGAGGCCCCAGGAGTCTCAAGGCAAATCCTACCAGGGCCTTTATAAAGGAGCCTGATGAGAAGGGCCTGAGCTCTCCTGGAGCTTCCAGGAAAGGGGGAAGGACACATGGGAAGAGGGAGGGGCGGTTCTGCCAGTCCTCTCACAGGTCCTTAGCTGCCACCAATCCTGCTACTATAGGGAACGGCTTCTTGCTAGTTTCCACTGCAGCCACTCAGCCCTTCTCTCTCCAGTGCACCTGAGATCTCCCTCTCCCCTCTTCTCCTCACACATGGTATCTCTAATTCACTTTCAATGTAGTTTTTCTCCCTCACAAAATTTCCCATAATCTCTTTCACACTTACCACATCTCTATTCTCTTTACATGTAGCCCTCTCTCTTCATCACCCCAGTCTTTTACACATTCTTTCTCCTCCTTTGCTGTCTCCTCCTCCTCCTCCGCCCCCCACACCTCCCTGGCTGCTTAACTGGAAACAAAAGTGAGTTTGTTGTGTGAAGAACAGGGCTTGTGGAGGCAGTGGCCAGGGTGACAGCAGCAGAAACAGGCTGGGGTCAGAGGCAGCACCGACAGCCGGAGATTCCAGCGCTCGGCTATTCCAGGGAGCAGGTAATGCCCCATTCAAGGTTGGTTAAGGCCTCCTGCCCTCTGCCCCACCTCATCTCTCCATGATCATTCCATTTATTTGCCTTCCTCATGGCTTTCAAGGGGGCAGGGGACTCCTGAGTTATGGAGTAGTAGGTACAGAGGCCCAAAGGGTGGCTTGCCCTCCTCTTCAGAGAACCATGTGTGCTCTGGTATGGCTGGGATCAGCAAGAGCCCTGGTTAGGGCAGCTGGTGTCTAGGGTTGCTGGGATCCAGAATGGCTTGGGAAGGGACACACCAGAACCTAGAAAAACAGATCAGGCAGGGCCAGATTACAAGAGATGTTTTGAGCCATATCACCAACCTTAGGCTTTAGGCAGTGGAGAGCCGGTGAAAAGTTTTTTACCTGGATAGTAACATCATCAAATCTACATTTTAAGGGATGTGGCTCAGTGACAGAGTGCTTGTGTGAGGCACTAGGTTCCAACCCCAGCATTGCCAAAAGAAGAGCAGTTATTAGACTCTGATCTCATGGAGAACTGGTGTGTGGCCCCTAAAAACAGTCATAGTCTTCTCTCAATTTGAAGAAAAATGAGTTTTCTCAGTTGTTGGTTTTCTTCTATAAAATTTCCTTAAATCTTGTGACTGCCAGCATATATCATCAATCAATAAGCTAATGAAAAGGAAATAAATTAAAAATAATAATAGAAACTTTTGGAAATAAAATCAATATAAAAAATGAGGTAAATTGATCTATGTATAGATAAATAGTATTTTCTGCTAGTAAAATTATTTCTAACTCATGTATAATATTTTATGGTACTGCCCAAAGAGCACTGTGACTCCCAGGAATCCACCTCATGAACATGTTTGTAATGTGTTAAAATCAAACTCTGCTGCTACTTGGGCCACGGGGATGGATGAGGAAACCAGAGGTAGTGGGACAGTGGGTGGCAACTGCAGTGATGGGAGCAGGAGATAATGGGAGTCAGAGAGGGTCAGATTAATCAGTAGGAAGGATTCCTTTTGTTCAAAGATGGACGGCAAGAGGAGTGAGGACATAGGACGACTAAAGAGAATACTCTTGATGGATTTCATGCCTGGAAGCCTTTATTTTCTTGGTGAAGTGGGGTAGAAGGTGGATCAAGAAGCTTAAAGAGAGGAGCAAAGGTTAGGGATGGCGTCGAGGGGTAAGAAGGGTACGGGGAGGGGAGCTGACAGGGATGAGTGGGAGGTGGCTGCACTTGAGACCTGCTGAGGGTAGAACTCTCCATTTGCACTGTTGAGTGGTTTCTACAACAGAGCTCATGTGCCTGGGGTCTGGGGTTGGCAGTGAGGGGAGGTAAGCACCTGTTACATACTAAGCCCTGTGTCAGGTATTTTATTCTCCTTACATGATTTCCTCCTCCCAACGATCCTATTCACTCAGACTGAATTTACCCATGAATAAGTGGCAACTCTGAGATTCACGCCCCTGTCTGGATAGATTAGAAGTCCATGGTATACTTTGCCTCCCACTGGAAACCTCAGACACCTTTGCAGAGAAGAAAAACAGGTCAATGAATTCTTGTTTGGGCCTTGACTGCCAGTCAATGGGGAAGCGAGTGAAAGATGTGATGAGAGAGTAGTTGAATTATTGACCATTGGGGGCCTGCTGAGAAATGAGTGAGGACAGAATGAAATGATAAACTGAGGAATAAGAGACTGGAAGGAAGGAGAAGATGATGAGGTCGGGAGGCGGTTGAAGGGAGATTGGATCAGGACAGGGCCATGGGGTTGATGAGGAGTGAATGTATTCTTGAAAATTCTAATGTGGAAGTGGAGATAAGGGAAAGAGAGGTGAGGTGATGAGAACTCCAGGGTATCCAGCCTGTGCATTGCTGGGGACACGGATGCCTTTAGCCAAGGCATCGATGGCCACTTCGACATCATGCCCTCCCCCTCTGCCACTTCCTCACCATGTTCCAGCCACACTGACTGGCACATTCCTACCTCAGGGTGTCCGGGACAGTCGGAATACTCTTCTTCCATATGTCTGGAAGTGGCTCACTTTGATCTTTTAAATCACAGTTCAAATGCCCCTTCTCACAGAGCCTTTCATGATCTTCCTATCTCCTGTAGCTTCCTCGGTCATGTTGTGTTTTCAGAGCATTTATTATTATCTGAAAAGGTCATTTATGGGTTCATTTACTTATTTATTCTCTGTTTCTGCCACTAGAACAGAAACATAAGACAGCAAGGACACTTGGGTCTTCCTTACAGCATTATATTCCAACACCTAGAACAATGCAGAGCACATAACAGGTATTCACTAAATACAGGAAGGAAGGAAGGAAGGAAGTGAGTGAATAAGGGAGGGAGGGAAGCATGTTTAGGGAAGGGTTTGTGTTCAGTGTAGAGTCACTGAGCTTTGAAGTACCCAAGAGACACTCAGGTGACAACTTTCAATGGTCTGTTGGGGATCAGGCCAGGCACTCAGGAAACACACCCACCTTGCCAGTGAGGAAAGTGGCCCACGTGGCACACTGGTGCACACATATCCTTTCGCATAGCCAACTGCCTCTTCACGACCACCTTCAGGAGTTAGCTCCTGAAAGAGTTAGTCAAACCAGTCAATTTGGAGCCCAATAGGAAAAAGGATCCCTTTGGGTTTGTTAGGCTCAAGTTGGGTCAGAGTGTACTTCGTTTTTCTATTCTGTTCTTAGTTTTTGCTGTCTTGACTTTGGCTATTTTCCATCCTTCTCCACTGTTCAACCACAAGACTCTGAGTCTAAATATAGACCAAATCCTTATCTCACCCGCATCCAACCAAAGTATGTGAATTCAGCTTCATCTAGAAGCTGGACTTAGTTTTACTGAATCAGGACATACCTTTCCCTTGTCCTTGACTCCTGTCTTATTTCTTTTTTTTAAACATATTTTTTAGTTGTAGATGAACACAATACCTATTTTTTATTTATTACTTATTATGTGGTGCTGAGGATTGAACCCAGTGCTTCACATGTGCTAGGAAAGTGCTCTACCACTGAGCCCCAGCCCCAGCCCTCCTGCTCCATTTCTGTTGGCCTCGTAGCCTTCCTGTCTTCCACAGGGCACTCAGCACACCCTCCTACCCTTCCTTTGCAGGGTCTCCAGCTGCTGAGCAGCTCCAGGACATCCTGGGGGAGGAAGATGAGGCTCCCAACCCCACTCTCTTCACAGAGATGGACACTCTGCAACACGACGGGGACCAGATGGAGTGGAAGGAGTCAGCCAGGTGAGATGGAGCCAGGAGGGAGATAGAGGGTGGCTTCCCACTGCCGTGTTCCCCAGGCTAGGCTGACCCTCCCAGTGGGCACCTTGCATCCTGAGTCTGCCAGGGAACTTCCTGGTCCACAGATACTCTCTCACCTGCTTTCCTTTGAGTCCACAACTGGACGTTAAAGAGCAAACAGAAACTTGTGATTTTGTTTTTATCCTCAAAGAAATGAAAAGTAGAAAGATAGGACAGTCACCCATGAGACCCTGAAAGAATAATAAAAGGACATATATTCTTTTTTCTTCTTTTTTTCTTTTTTCTTTTTTGGTACTAGGGATTGAACTCAGGGGTACTCGATCACTGAGCCACATCCCCAGCCCTATTTTGCATTTTATTTAGAGACAGTGTCTCACTGAGTTGCTTAGCACTTTGCCCTTGCTGAGGCTGGCTTTGAACTCACGATTCTCCTGTCTTGGCCTCCCAGAGTGCTGGGATTACAAGCATACACCACTGTGCCTGGCTAAAAAGGACATATATTCTTTAATGGTAATGTCAAATGGCTTAAACTATATTCTGTAAAAGGAAAACTACCAAGTAGCTGTAGTAGACAGGGAGGGCTTCCTGGAGGAAGGAGAATGTGTGCCAGGCACAGAGTCTGAGTGTCAGGGAAAGTCCAGATGGAAAGATCTAGTGGGCTACTGAAAAAAAAAAAAAAAAGACTCGGTATAGCATTTGAGGCTGGACAAGTGGAATGAGCTGCAGAGGTGGAACCATGAAGGAAAGAGAGGGGTGCAGAAAGCTTTAGATACAGGGGTAGGAGAGGGAATAGGAGACCTGGAAGACTGGAAGGGAAGTCACAGGAGATCAGGGAGGGTCAGGGTAAGGAGTAATTAGTGCTGCTCAAGTCTCCAGTGCCTGCCACAGAATGGCCTCTAAATTGAACTGGCCTGGTTAGCAGTGCCACATGCTCCAAAGAGTCCAAGAAAAAGGAGGGAAATGATAAAAGCAGCAGGAGGGACTCTGGGAGGAATGTGTCTTCACATCTAGATGTGATCTGGGTCTGAAAGATAGTCTGTCCTGATGTTCCTCAATCTTTTTGTGTTTTTGTTTTTGTTTTTTAATATGCCCCTCCTCCCCAAGAGGAAAAACAATTTTAATTAACTTTATTAATTAGAATTTATTTCTAATGAGAGACATTAAATATTAAATAATAATATTTGGCATATTTGAGCTTTGGAGTACTGCAAATCATTAATGGTTAGTATCAGCTACCATTTTTTTCACTCTCCTAAGAACAGATTTTTGTCCCCTGGAGGGCAACAGTGCCCTGTGGAGAATTCATGAACTAGCTCCCAGCCATGCCCAGGACTGGCTTTGTGTAGGAGCCACCCTGACACCCAGGGCCTAACAGGTCCCTTTAACTATAGCCTGGGCTCCTCCCTTGCCCACCTTCCTCACTGGCCTGGGCAGTTCCTGTGCAGAGTAAGAAGCAGCAGATTTCAACATCCTTGAGATTCCCTGCTCAACCTCTCCTGCAGTGGCATCTGGAAAAAGGCCACTGAGTGGACTAGTGAGTCTCCACAGGCTTCAGGAAGGAATGAATCCCTAGCCCCACAGCTAGGTCCCGTCCTGTGTGCAGTCCCAGGAGCTTCTTCCCATCAGCCTATTCATAGAACTCTTACCAGCTGAATGATTCAGTCTCATCTCTTTCAAGCTGCACAGTGACCCTGATGGAGTGGAAACTATGATCCTGTTTTATTGATAGGATTCTGGGGTGAAGAAGAACAAGCAGCTTGCCAAGGGTCAGAGCACACAGGTGGCTGAGTCTGGATTCCAGCCCAGGCCTGTCTGACTCCCAGGCTGGAGGGCTTAGGCACTTTGTCATGCTTTCCCTATTTTCTTAGCCACTTCCCTGCCCCCCTCCAACTTCTAGGGATTCTGTTTTGACTTCAGAGGAGGACAGAGGTCTAGCGGCAATTCTATTAGAATTGAACAAATGAGAATAGCTGCAGAGCCCAGCAACCTTAGAGCTCCATCTATCCAAAGTTGACAAGAGGGGACAGGATATTTTAAGTGACCAGCACCCAACTTAGATTATTGTTGCTTCACACCTGTGAGGGGCTGGAGTCCAAAGCCTGAAGCCCTGTGCATGTGTCTCATCTACTCTAAGTGTGTGAATAATGAGAAAAGGGCCTTTCAGAGGTCTAGGAAAAAGAGGGTGATTTCTCCCCACCCTGGGCAGGCTCTACACCCAGAACCCCTGGGAATAATTGCCAGGATTACACTCACCACGTGGGACTATCACATACCCATGGAGCCCTTGCTGAGAAGGCTTCAGGGCCCTCAGAGACCCTATTGTTGCCTGTTTCTTTTCTTTCTGTTTGGATGCATAGCGCCCCCCCCCCCCAGCACTACAGACCAAGCATTGAAACTGATAAACTGTAGATGAGAATGTTTCTAGGAGGCTCCCCTTAAACTATAAAGCGTTCTGGCAGGTACCATCTGCAAGGTGGTGGGTTTTTCTGAGAGACAAGCTTTCTGAGGACAGCATTTGAGGAGACCTTGGAAGAGCCTCAGTATAACTGGCTGAAATCGATGCTAAAAAGAGAGTGGTGTCCAGAAGTACAAATGGCAAGATGATTCCAGGCAGATCCCAGAGGGAAGTGGCTAAGGGCCAGTTTGGAGGCAGGAACAGTGGAGGAGAAGAGATGAGGGCCTCCCCACCTTGACTCCCCTTTCTCTACTTCTGCCCCACCCTCCTGTAATCATCTTTCTAGCTAACCTTTCAAGGTATAACCAGTAAACCCCCAGTGAAGTCAGAAGGGTTTGACCACTGGCTAAAAGGTCCACCATGGCCTGGACAGCTTGTCTGGGTCCTCCTCCAGGAAAACTGAGAGAACAGGTGCGTGGGTCAGACCTATCTGGGGCCTGTCACTCTATCAAAAAGACTGGGAAACATTTCCCTGAGCTAACAGGCTCTGGGACCCACCTCAGGGAAGCCAGAATTCTCAGAAGTTTCCAGAATCTAAGAACTAGCAAATTCTAGTCAATTCTGAGCCTCCTTGGAGTAACAGAGGACAATGATGGAGAGTGGGAGACATCCCCTCATGAAGACTCTCAGGGTCCCACAATATCCACATCAAAGAGAGTGGGGGAGGGAACCCTTTAATAAAAGTATTTAATTTGTTGCAGGGAGTGTTTGCTTTATTGAGTTAGGAGATTAAAAGAGTGAAAATCTCAAATCCGCAAGGAATTTTCCCTGGTGGTGCTTTGTCGGGGTTATTAGTTTGGGGGATGTTTCAGGCCCTTGAAGGAGTCACTCCCGCATGGGTTTAAGTGGCTTTTTGAGCTCGGCTGAGCCTTGCCCCGTGCACATAATGGGGACTGTGTGTGCCGCGTCATTTCTAATGTGATCAATGCTGGTAGGTCAGGCTGTTAATAAGATAGATTTTTATTAACTCTCTCTTTAGCATTCCCATGAGAGAAATGCAGCTGGCCTTTTGCTGATAATGACCTTGCCTAAAGGGAGGGCTGGGTCAGGTGGGGTGGGGGTGAAGTCCTCACCCTGAGTAAACAATTTGCCCAGAAATCCTCTATCAAGCCTACCTCTGCCTGACTGTAAGGGAAGGGGTGGCGGGGAGAGAGTGACCCAGGTTGGAACCTACCCAAGTATGGAGGGCCCTTTGGGGTTACTCAGAAATAACCAGAGCTTAACGCCTTCTAAGAGCTCTGAAAGCAAATTCCAAATCCAAGCTGTTCTGGCCTCAACTCAGAGCAGACCAAGAGCCTGAACTTGCCAGAAGGCTCTTATGAGACACATAGGCTCTGAGAACATTCCTGCAATGACAACAAAAGAGCAGAGAGAAGTGCATGAGAAGTGGGTCAGCTTAGTGGGGCCAAACCAGAGCAGTACATTTTCAAAAGCCCTGGATGGTTCCCCACACGTAGACAGAGATGCTTTTTCACTCTATAGAGGATGGAGGAGAAAGCCTATATTTCCTATCTCAACTCTGAATCTGTTCCATTCAAGATCTTGTGTAATGCCCTCTTAGGATTATTTCCCCTCTCAGTGTGGGGCAGAATGCATCCTGGCCTTCCAGTCTCACCCCATCACCTGCTCCATAATCAACCTTATGAGACCTTATGTATAAAGCAGAGCAGACAGCTGAGAGCTCCCAGTGCAGAAATCAGCAAACTTTGTTCACTCATTTGGGTAATATTTACTAAGTGCTTACCATCTGCAAGCCCTGGGCCAGATGCTAAGAAAAGAAAAATGATCAGGGCAGTGCCAGCCTTGCTCTTTTGGACTCTCAGTCTCATGGGACACACAAGCAAATAAGTAGGTTTTGGTAATGGGGGTTCTGTGAATGCACAGCATAGGTGCATCTAACTCAAACAGGAGGGACCAAGGAAGGCTTCTGGGAGGAAGAGGTTTTCCCACTGAGAACCTAAGGGTGGATCAGAGTTAGCTAGGAGAGGATAGGCAAGGGGGAAGAGGCCCTTAGACCAGGATAAGCAGACACATAGAGGAACAGACATAAGTTCTCTGTGGCTGGACTGGAACACATCGGGCAAAGACTGATCATGGAAGTCCTATGCACACCATGCTGTGGAGTTTGAACTTGAAGCTGAGAGATTTGGAGGACCACTAATGGGTTTTAGTTGGGAAAGGGGCAGAATTGCATATGTATGTGAGAGAGATCATCTGACTTTAGTGTGGAGAGTGGATAAAAGGAAGCAAGACTTGGCCAGCTAGGAGGCTGATCTAGGGGAAAGGCAATGAAACACTGGACCAAGATGTTGGCAATGGGGATAGAGAGAAAGGATGTACTTGCAATGGACCTTGAAACATAGTACTGGAAGGACTTGGTGACTTGTGGCATATGGGTGAGGATAGTCAGGGAAATGCCCAGATTTTTAGCCTGAGCAAGTGGTAGTAGTTTAGGAAACATAAAGAGTAGTAAGGTTTTAATGTGTTGGGCAATTTTGTTTGTTTGAGGGCTGGTTGATGATGAGTTCCATTTTGTACAAGTTGTGTTTGAGGAAACCCTAAGTGGAGATGTCCAGCAGGTCATACTTTGGACATTGAGGTCTGGAGTTCAGTACAGAGGCAGAGAACTGTGAAGCATCAGATCCAGATAGAAATCAAATCGTAGAAAAGTATATGATTCCCCCCAAGGTCTGTGAAGGGACAAGACAGCCCAGAACTGAGCCTCAGGCTTTCAGGAATGGATGAAGGAAGAGGAACCCTCATTGAAGACTGAGAGGGAGAAACTTGAGAGCTAGACGGGGAACGAGTAGGGGCTTTCCCTTGGAAACCAAGGGCAGTGAGACATGCAGAATGGAAGGAGAGGCCCACGAGTAGGGGAGGAACTGTAGAGCATGCAGAGGGTGGAGCATGGAGTCTTGGGGCGGCAAGAGCCAGTCGGCTGTCCATGAGGGGCAGGAACAAAAGAAGTCTCTGGAGATGTAAACATGAGCTCAAGGGAGCTCTTTATTTTAATTTTAGAGGATGCTAGATCTGAACATATTGAATGCTGATGGGAAGAGGCCAGAAGAGAGTGGTTTAAAGAGGTTGCTGGATGGAGTTAGGTCCTGGGAGCAGCTCCTTGCAGTGAGTTGAGAGAACTGTGGGCTAGTCTCTGGTTTGAGGAGAGGGGAGTGGAAGAGTAGATGGATTGCTGGTGTACCTGAGCCAGGGAAGCATGGCTGTCCTATTTCATTGCAATGGAGTCATGCATGGAGATTTGAGGTCAGTTGAAAGTCTTGGAGGCTATTTGATTTCTATCTTCTGCTGATTTACTGGTCTGCATAACCATGCTATTTGCCACAATCAAGCTGCTTTTATATCCAATATCCAACTTGGTTCCTTCCCTCTTTCTTCACTAAACACTAACTCTTGAGGCTTATGCTGGGCAAGCAGGGACTTTTTTTTTGATACTGCAGATTGAACTCAGGGGCACTTGACCACTGAGCCACATCCCCAGCCCTATTTTGTGTTTTATGTATTTACAGGGCCTCGCTGAGTTGCTTAGCGCCTCACTGTTGCTGAGGCTGGCTTTGAACTCGCGATTCTCCTGTCTCAGCCTCCCTAAGTATTGGGATTACAGGCTTGCGCCACTGTGCCTGGCTAAGCAGGGATTTTTAAAAATGAATCTGAGCCGGGCACAGTGGTGCATGCCTGTTAATCCCAGCGGCTCAGGAGGCTGAGGCACAAGGATCAAAAGTTCAAAGCCAGCCTCAGCAATTTAGGGAGGCCCTGTCTCAGAATAAAAAATAAAAGGAGCTGGGCACAGTGGCACACACCTATAATCCTAGCAGCTCAGGAGGCTGAGACAGGAGGATGGAGAGTTCAAAGCTAGCCTCATCAAAGGCCAGGCACTAAGCAACTCAGTGAGACCTTGTCTCTAAATAAAATACAAAATAAATAAATAAATAAATAATAATTAAAAAACAAAATAGGGATGAGGATATGGCTCAGTGGTCTAGTGCCCCTGAGTTCAATCCCCAGTACCAAAATAAATAAATAAATAAAATTAAAAAGGGCTACAATAGTAGCCCTTTTTAATGGTTAGTGGTTAAGTGCCCCTGGGTTCAATCCCTGGTACAAGGTGGGGGGAAGGAAGGAAGGAAGGAAGGAAGGAACGAACGAACGAACGAAAGAGGGAGGGAAGGAGGGAGGGAGGAAGAAAGAAAGAATCTGAACTTGGATCAAATCCCAGGTAAGAGTGCCCTGTGGCCTGAGAGGCCCTGGATTCCAGCCAAGGCCCTCACCTGCTAGCTGTGTGAACACAGAATAGGGGTTATCTAGGAGCTTTTGTTCCCCCAGGACTTAGTGATCACGTACAATTAGCAGAGCTCAAGGCAGGGCCATACAAGAAGAATTCAAAGTCCTGCAGTCAGACTGGGGAAACATCAGTCCACACCTATGGCGACAGCTAAGAAGTGACACAAGGGGGCTGGGGTTGTGGCTCAGTGGTAGAGTGCTTGCCTCGCATGTGTGAAGCCCTGGGTTCGATCCTCAGCACCACATAAAAAGAAATAAAGACATTGTGTCCATCTACAACTAAAAAAAATATTTAAGAAAAAAAAAATGACATAAGGCCACACATGGCTGCTCAGATGGTAAGATTGAATTATTTGGCAAGTAAGTGTTAAAGGTAATCTAAGTGAAGAGAGATGGCAGGGACTAGACCATTCACATCTTCATCCCAGATGAAGTATGACTGACTGACAGTTCCTCAGACACCCTAGAGGTTGGCCAGCAGGAGGATGGCACAACCAGAGGCTCCTTCAGTGGCAGTTGTCAGGAGGGGAGGACCCTACCATCAGACCACTTTCCTGCCAAAACCTCCATTTAATTTGCCTGTCCATTATTTATTTATCTATCTATCTATCTATCTATCTATCTATCTATCTATCTATCTATCTATCTATCGCCAAATCTACATGTCAACTTTTTAGTATGGAACATTTCAAACACAAGAAGCAGAAAGAATAATACAATAAATCCTCATGTGTTTATCACTCAGCTTTATCAATGGTTATATTTATTTATCTCCACTACCTTTTTGTTCACTTTTAGGAATTTTGTTGCTTTCTTTTGCTAGAGCATTTTAAAAGTAATCCCAGGTGTTGTGAACATTTCAGTATGCATCTCTACAAAATCAGACCATTGTTGTAACTACAACCGCAATGCCATTATGTCTCCTAATGAAATTGAGAATAATTCCTTAATATGGGTGGATATCTAGACTAGAACCAAATTTCTTTTGCTGTCTCAAAAATATCTTTGTGCTGTTGGTTTGTACAACTTAAATCAAAACAAGATCTACACGTTGATTTGGGTGCCTGTGTCTCCCATCTAATCAGGGTCAAAGTTGTCACATACCAGAGTCCAGAGAAACAGTGCCCCTGAAAATTCTTCAGCAACAGTATTTTATGCTGAAGTCAAGTGCCCCGGTTTTGATGCCCATGTCTTAGTTCCTGTAGCTAAACTCAAGTGATCTCACAGAAACTGTGAATGATGCCCAAGGAGGACAGAAACCTCCCTGTCATTATTAGGACATTTTAGGCTGCAAGTAACTAACTCCCACAAAGCTAACTTAGCCTGGAGTAACATTATGGTACCCAGGGCAGTGATCTCTCCAGAGCTAGACCTGAGAAGGCCAGCCTGCCCTCTTTCTCCGCTTCTCTCAGGACTTTTTGTTTACCCTCTGCAGCTGATTTCTTCTATCTTTGGCCAACCTCAGCCTCCAGGTTTACATCTACTCAAGGGATCATCCCACAGTGGGACCCTGTTCCTTACTCCAAATTTTTCAGATTGATCTGCCCAACTTTAACTGGCCCAGATTAAAATTATGGGAAGGTATGGGGAAAACTATCCATGTCCTGGGACAAACATCTCCAAGGATGGTAGGCAGAGAAGACACCTTAAATAGATCTTTAAAACTTAGTGGTAAAGATATGCACTTAAAGTGATCAATTCTTGGGGCTCAGTGATGCATCTAATGCAAACCAGGACTTTCATAATGCTTCAAGCTGCCCTTGAGAGTTCAGGTGGTGGAATTTTGCAAATTCATCCAGCTCTTGGAGGGATCACACCCTATCTATGTCTATGGGGATCTGATGTCATGGCAGTACTCCATCAATCCCCAGAGCAGTGGAAAGGTAGAAGCTCTAACCTGTGGGTCTGGTAGAACTTTGGAATGTTTGTCTTATCTATACTGCTCTTCTTTCATTCTGAAAACAATTGGGGTAATGTTGTGTTAGGTCCTATGGAAGACTGAAACAAATAAAGTAGGAATTTGTTCTCAAAGTGTTATTGGCACTCCCTGGCCAGAGGCCCTGCTAGGGTTTCCATGGACTGATTTGTCCACATCAGAAGTAAAAGAAAATCATGTAAGAAGGAGAAAATGAATTTAATCACAGTTTGGTTCAAACTGGGAAGGCAGCTAATCTGCCTCCACCATCCTACAGGAATGTTACAATTTATAGAAACAAACAAAATCCAGGAAATATACATGTATAGATTTAGCCAGGCTGTGCTAGCCAGAAGGATGGCATAATTCCAGTTTTACAACCCTTGCTGGCACCTGCCCAGGAGTTGGGGCCAGTTGCTCAGTTTCCACTCTCAGCATGAGAAAATTCAGTTGCAGAAAAATAATTTATCAGAAAATCAGAGACATTGGGGTTTTTAATTTTTTCTTTTTTATTTGCTCTTTTTAGATATATATATATCTCAGTAGAGTGTATTTTGACATATTATACATACATGGAACATAACTTCCCATACTTGTGGTTGTACATGTGGAGTTACACTGGCCATGTATTTATATATAATGTAGGAAAGTTATGTCCGATTCATTCTGTCTTTCCTATACCTATCCACACTCCCTTCCCGTCATTCCCCTTTGTGTAATCCAATGAATTTCTATTCTTCCCTCCCTTCCCCTTTATTGTGTGTTATCATCCACATATCAGAGAGAACATTCGGCCTTTGGTTTTGGGGGATTGGCTTATTTTACTTGGTGTGATAGTCTCCAGTTCCAGCTATTTACTGGCAAATGCCATAATTTCATTCTTCTCTATGGCTGAGTATATTCCATTGTGTATATATACCACATTTTCTTTTTTTTTTAAAATTTTTTTTTATTTTTCTCAAAAGTTGCATTTTAATACATGTTATCAAACATAACAGAAAAAAACAAATTTTCAGAAGCTGTACACACTGTTCACTGAAAACATTTGTTGAGGCAAATAGAAAAAAAAATTGTAACAGTCATAATTTTTCTAACTTTGCACAAAATTATAAGCAGATTACATTCTTCATATTAAACACATTTATATGCACTTTCAATGAACAGTATATATATATATATATATATATATAT